>JAQGAF010000834.1:0-39748 GCA_034687865.1 Kryphioiulus occultus | reverse complement strand
ATGGGCCATCGGGTAATCCCATTGGTTTGTCATGGGTCATCGCGTCATTCAGGAGGGTTGTCATAGACCATGGGGTTATCCAGGTGGGTTGTCATGGGCCATCGGGTTATCCAGATGGGTTGTCATGGGCCATCGGGTTATCCTGGTCTGTTGACATGAGCCATCGGGTTATCCAGGTGGGGTTGTCATTTGCCAAGGGGTTATCCAGGTGTGTTGACATGGGCCATCGGGTTATCCAGGTGGGGGTTGTCATGGGCCATTGGGTTATCCAGGTTGATTGTCATGGGTCATTGGGTTATCCAGGTTGGTTGTCATGGGCCATTGAGTTATCCAGGGTGTTTTGGTAGGTCGTCTTGGGCCATCAGGGTGTTTTGGTAGGTTGTCTACGGCAATCGGAGTTTTCTAGTGAACCGTCATGTGGGCCATCGGGGTTGTCTAGTGAATTGTCATGGGCCATCGGGGTTGTCTAGTGAACTGTCATGGGCCATCGGGGTTGTCTAGTGAACTGTCATGGGCCATCGGGGTTTTCTAGTGAACCATTATGGGCTATCGTGGTTGTATAGTGAACCGTCATGGGCCATTGTTGAATCCTGGTGGGCCATCATTGGGTCTACACCTTTGGTGTTTCCCGGGCCTAAATGCGTGTTCCCATTCTGGACCGGGATAAAACCGATATTATAAACTGTACGTAAATTTGCTGGAGATTCAGTTT
The DNA here is from genome assembly GCA_034687865.1 of Kryphioiulus occultus. Taxonomy (NCBI): domain Eukaryota; kingdom Metazoa; phylum Arthropoda; class Diplopoda; order Julida; family Julidae; genus Kryphioiulus; species Kryphioiulus occultus. The sequence continues at coordinate 39,036 of JAQGAF010000834.1, read as the reverse complement.
GTTCCGCTCCTTGGAGTTGAGGGAGACCTTGTTTCTTTTCTTTATCCAGCCATCTCCTCGTTTATGGGTGTAAGTTTAAAATTGGAAGATAGTTTCTTGCGCCAAGAACGATAAAGGGAGGACCCCTACGCAGCCTGTTAATGGGCCGTGCGCGTTGGCAAAAACCGAATATCAACACCGAATTATACCTACCCTGACTTGACCCCTGCGTGAATGACACCGAAGATTTCACGGTGCTGATGGGATTGCTTTTGTGCTTGCAGGAAGCCCAACTGGAGAAACTGACGAGGGAATTGGAAGCCGAACGACAGGACGTTGCGAACAGATTCGTGCGGGTAAGTAAATGTTTTTGAGAAACAGGCAAATAAATTAAGTCTGGTTAATTAAACTTAATTAACAAGGTTTGAATCGCCCCGAAAGAGGCTCCGGTACTATTGTAAATTTTCTTTTCTTGCAGAGTGAGGGCAGCGGCGGCATGCTCCGGGCATCGGACCCGAGTCAGGTGGACGAAACGTATGCTTGGCACTTGCGGGACGATAACGATTTTGGTCGCAGCAACGGATCGCACTTGGCTGAGCCCTATCGGTATGTTAAGCATGTCCCATGTGTCCCCATCAGGTAAGAACGTCATGTCCTCTCATGCCATCGAACCCAAGCACGCTTGCCGTAGGAGACAAACAACGCGGAGGAAATACAAAAGACGGCATCAGCAGATTTGCGCTGGCAAAAAAATCGATTGTAATTTGTAGAGAGATTGGAGGCATCCCCACCTCCAGTAAAGGAAATTGTTGAGAATAACCTTATTGCCGCTACGAGGGATGACGTGCATGCTACTGTCGGAGCGTGGATGGCTGGTTGTGATGGACAGGTGTTTGTTTTCAGATAAAACACCTTTAATGCTTCTCTTTGTTAAAGTGACATAGCTCCACTTTAACCTGAAGTCTATGCCCACCTTGCGGGTAATTTCTGAACACATTTTTGCTTTAAAAATTATTATTGCCACTAAATATATTTGCAACCATGTATAGAACGGGGTGTTCGCTAGTGTTTAACTTGTTCTTTAAAGTTTTAAATTCTTTGGTCCAAATTTGACATGTACGTGTATATTCAGGGTTCATACCATCAGGGAAATTAAATGTGGTCAGGGAAATGTGGACGTTTTGCCCAAAGGGAAAGTGAGGTGGGAGTCGGGGAAAACTTTCAAAAAATTAATAATTTCAATTTGTGACTGAATATTAACATTTCTTAGAATGTCTTCAAAATTGCATTAGGTCTGCATTTTTTTACAAATTTGCCTTCGGCGTTCTCTTAAATGTTAATTTGCAGGCATTGCTCCCATGTTTGTTTGTTGCGTAGTTTTTGAAAATTTTACCTACGGCGTTCTCAATTCAAAAATATACTTCGGGTCGCGGCAAATGAAAATGCAAATTTTTCTTTCAAAAAAATTAGATGAAAATTGTGGAACAAATCAAGTATATGCATGTGAAAAAATTTGAAAATATTAGATACATGCACTTGATTGGGCAAAGTGTGGAAAATAAAGTTAATTTTACTTATATGTACATGTGATATTTTTTATTTGATAAGTTAGGGAAAGTCAGGGATATTGAGTTGCAAATTTTGGTATGAACCCTGATATTGCTTTTCACTGGTTTGCCTACCTGAAAATCCAGTGCACTGAGGTTATGGTACATTTTCTTGGAATAACATTGCTACTAACATTGCTGATCTATGGAATACTCGTGTTTCACTTCTCTCACTTCTCAAATTTGTTTCTTCTCCTTTTTCATGCCTCTTGTGTTTCTCCAGGATGTGATAAAAGATGTATAGAGAGTAAGTATTTTTTGTCAGCTGCTGCTTGTTCCACAAGTATTGGTTTCCTCGTATCAGCACCTTGGCTTCCCATTACTAGCCTAAAACAGTTGGGTTCCAAATTATCATAAAAAGAAACAATAAGAAATGCCAAATAATAACATTCCGGTAATAAGATGTGAATGAATGTCATGTATTTACCATTAATTTGCATCGTAACCAAATTCCATTAAATCTCAACTTCATCCAAATTAATTCATATTTTACCAAAACGTTTGGTTGATATTTATTCATAGTTATCATATTTACCATTTATTCATTATAATGAAAAATTAAGGCACGTAAAGTTGTTGCCTTTTGAATACTCTTTGCTCCCAAAAACAATTTCTGCTCAGCAGGTTCCAAAATACATACAGACAATAGTGCAATTTCAAATTCTTTCTATTGAATTGAATTCCTGCTAGCTATTCATAATTCTTTGAACGTATAACAAGAAGAGGCCAAACTTTCAATTTTTTTTGTAAAATTAGTTCTAAAAAAAATTCGAATTTGTTCACGGCTTTCTTTTTAATTGTATTCCTGCTGGCATCAGTGGCTTGTTATAATTCTTTCAACCTTTAACATTATATGTCAAACTTGGAAAATATTTTTAGTTTTTGTTGTTTCGAAATACCTGGAATTGTTTTGAAATTCAAATTGAACATCTGCAACTATAGAATATGACTTGAAAATTTGCCGATTACATCAGCTTTATTTCAACCACTGCACTCTTATTTCGAAAATGCAATTAATGTAATTTTTGGAGAAAAAAAGGCTATAGTTTCTCTTTTTTCTCCTGTGCAATTGGGGGTGTCGCCATACCTCACGTCTGCGGCGAAATTTAATTATTCCCGAGTAACGAGGCCCCGGCGCCCGGAACGTCCCAGGTATGCTTTACGATTCCGAGGCTTTTTTCCGGCAAATTCGAGATATTGGATTTTACGTAAGACCGTTATTAACACGGGCAACCGGAGTGATTTTTCTGCCGTGCCTAATTCCCCCGGGAAGAAATTTAATTAAAGTTAATGCGCTTGAAGATTTATTCATCCAAAATTGCAAGCCTGGCATCCGAAACCCTTGTTCCAAGACCAAATTTCCATTATTTTTATTGCTCATCAGAGGAGGTTTTTGAAAAATTGCCCCTGAAACACCGGAGAGCTTCTCCAGGTGCTGTGTCAGTGTGCTCTTCGAGTACCTCATACTTGTGGACGGACAAAACAACCAATTCCGGTATCTGTCGTACGGTGCACTAACCATCACTTACCCAATCACACTCATGCCGCACCGTCTATAATTGTCCATGTTGTTTTCGTTCTTCATTCTCTCATGCACTTCCATCTTGCTGCTCCACACGCTAACTAACCCGTCGTCTTCCGTTAACCGCCAAACCACCTGCTTTTAACGTGGCTTTCGTCCACACGCTGTTTTGCACTCATTCTCCTCACTTCTCTGCTGGCCACCGGTCACTCCGGCAGACTGACCAATCGCAAAGTCGAAACCACCGTCAACCAGAAGATCGAACGCAAGGAAGTAACTGCAAGGTGGGTGCCTTTGCACGCTCTGACTACGGCCTTTGGACCTTGGACAGCCTATAACTGGTTGCACTTGATGCCAAATGCAAAAGCAGTAGGCCTACTAAAATCCTTAACTACTGTCTAAAACACCTGATTATCTTTTCTAAGCGTTTCCGGCATTTCTGGGTCATTGCCGTATCACGGTGCACGTATTTGTCATTGCGCTCCTAGGTGTGCGCGAGCAAACAAATGCGTCGATCGGACATTGCTGTAGACCAGTAGACGTTGAAGGTTTCCTCAGTTTTAATTCCGGCTTTACTACGGAATAGTCCCTTCTGCTGCCCTGCTCCAGCATAGACACCATGGGCTTCTCCTAATGGCTGGCAGGTTGGCAGGGTTTGCCTGCGGTTAGCCCAGATAAATAAATACATGACATTTTTAGGTTTGGTAGGGATAAACCAAAAAAATACAAAACAAGAAAAAAGGCTGATGCGATTTTTTTCAGGGAATCCTGGGAAAGAAAATTATTAGGGAATTCTTGACAATATCAAGGAAATTTACTTAAAGTTTAGTTTGATTTATTTTTAAATATTCTTTGCGCTGTATTCGCAAACTTATGCCCATGATACTTGCCCTGATATTAACTGACGTTTCAGAGACATTCCGGCTGTACTACGGAATAGTCCCTTCCGCTGCCCTGCTCCAGCTTAGTCACTATGGGAAGGTGGGCTTCTCCTAACGGCTGGCAAGCTGGCAGGGGTTGCCTGCGGTTAGCGCAGCTAAAAACTAATAACATTTTTATGTTATGTTGGGATAAACCAAAAAAAAATGCGAAATAAGAAAAAAAAAGGATTAATTGCGAATTTTTTCAGGAAATGCTGGAGAAATGAAAACTATTAGGGAATTCTTGGAAGTGTCAAGGAAATTTACTTAAATTTCAATTCGATGTATGTTAAAATCATCCATGTTCAAATATTCTTTTTGCCATATTCACAAGCACATTTGTTACTTGGATGTTGCAAGAATTTTCGTCGGGGCAAGTGTCAGGAAATGCCAGGGGCTTGTGGTGTGTGGGTATTTTTACGGGTATTTTAGTTTCGGTATACATGTACAGTAGAACCTCTGTAAGTTGACCACCCAAGGGATTGTCACAAACTGGCTACATAATGAGGTGGTCAACATACATGTATGGAACGAGGCTTGTACTGACATATAATTTTAATTCTGTCAACATGTAGCGGTCACCTCCAAGTGGTCACCATGTAGCGGTCACCTTACATTGAGTTAATGATGTGTCAGTTAAAATATGGTCAACGCTTGGAGGTGGTCAACTTTGAAGGTTCTACTGTACTTTGAAATATAACTCGTTCAAGTTTTTTGTGCTACCACAACTGCTTGTGACGTCATAAGATGTGGTGTTTACCCATGCCAGGCAATCACAGCTGACTGACTGGGGATTCAAAAGTGATATTTGATCATTTGGAACGAGCAACAATGCGTGAAATTTGTTTTATGCGCAGGAACGATTCGTATTCTCTTGAGCACAAAAAAAATCTGCATCAGAAGTAACTTCAAGTTTGATTTCGACTTGTATCTCAGTTGTTTCAATTTTTGCCAGAATTTTGTAGTGCATAAATTTCTAGACTCCAGGAAACAATAGCTGGGGAATGTCCTGAAGAGAACAAAAGACAAATCAGCTTTTTACCCAATCCAGCTGTCATGACCCTTGACCTGACTGTCGACAATAACGACAGCCGTTGCCATTGCCATTTCACAAACGCCTCCACATTTCAATTTCTGTTTGCACATTGTCACCTTCTGGCCTCCTCCCAATTGGCCCATTTCGCACCAACGCCTCCCCTGTTGATTTTGGCAGTGCACATTGCTAAGTCCTCGGTGTTATCATGGTCAAACATTGCCGCATCCATAAAACTTAGCAGGGGTGCAGATGCAGCATTCGCACTTCATAGTTTTTCCCTGGCAACCCATGAGTACTTGGTTTGACCGTTGTCGTGATGGCCGCTGGAGCATACGTCCAACAAGAAACGTTTAGCTCTATGGAGACTGTGCTGTGAGGACATACTTTCTGCGTTTCCGCTGCAAATATTGCTTATTTGTTTGCCCCCTCAAAGTGCACTGAGCCTCCCAAGACGTTGCCTTGCTCTAATGCTGGTTTTCTTTATCTTTTCCATGCACTCCCAGAAGGGTCCTCCCAACCGATAAGGGAGTCAACATGCCGCAGTACTTGTGAGTATACGCTTCTTCACTCTTTGGAATGCTAATTAACTGCTGCATGATCTTGTCTAATGAGGGGCAGTCTGAACTTCGAGGTTGTGTCTAGATGGCTTTTGCTTTGGCATTGTCCTTCTGGACAGCAATGGCTCTGGGAGCTCGTTGACTCGAGAGGTTGATGGCAGACCAGGAGCTGTTGCTGTCAGAAGCATTTCTGACGGTAGCAGCAAAATTGTGCTATGCTGGCCTTTGCTTCGGCATTGTCTTTTTGACGAATGTTGATGAATGTTGACTCGAGGGGTTGATGACAGATTGAAAGCTGTTAGAGGTTGACGGCAGACCCAAAGCTGTTGCTGTCAGAATCATATCTGACAGTGGCATCAAAATTGTGATATGCTGGCTTTTGCTACGGCATTGCTCTTTTGACCAGCAACCGCTGTGGATGAATGTTGACTCGAGAGGTTGTTGACAGATTGGAAGCTGTAACGTCAACATTTTCTGACAGTGGCATCAAAATTGTGCTGTGCTGGCTTTTGCTTTGGCATTGTCCTTTTGACAAGCAACAGCTCTGGATGAATGTTGGCTCGAGGGGTTGTTGACAGATTGGTAGCTGTTCCTGTCAGAAGCATTGCTGACAGTGGCATCAAAATTGTGCTTTGCTGGTTTTGCTTCGGAATTGTCCTTTTAACCAGCAACAGCTCTGGATGAATGTTGGCCCGAGAGGTTGACGACAGACCCGAAGCTGTTGCTGTTAGAAGCATTTCTGACATGCTGGCTTTTGCTTTGGCATTGTCGTTTTGACCAGCAAAAGCTCTGGATGAATGTTAACATCAGCTATTAATGAACATTGACTCGAGGGGTTGACAGATTTGAAGCTGTTGCTGTCAAAAGCAGATCTGACAATGACATCAAAATTGCGGCATTATCCTTCTAATCCGATCAGCGATGGTTCTGGTGCTTGTTGACTCGAGATGTTGACGGCAGACCGAAGCTGTTGATGTCAGAGTATTTCTGACTTTGACATCAAAATTGTGCTATGCTGGCTTTTGCTACGGCATTGTCCTTTTGACCAGCAACAGCTCTGGATGGATGTTGACTCTAGGGGTTGATAACAGATTGGAAGCTGGTACTGTCAGAAGAAGATCTGATCAGCAACGGTGATAGAAAATTTTCTCTGATTCAGTTTATCTATCGAGTCTGACAAATGGCTGGCAAGGGGCCTGCATGGTTGCCAATTTGAATTATTCATAAGAACAATTACTATAATTCGGGATTGATTGAACTACATACCGTTGGAAATGTCACTTTCAATTCGTATCATGTGAATTTTGGGACTCAGATTCGAAATCGGAAATTACAAATGAGACTAATAGCCTCAATTATCCAATTATATGTTGCTTGTATGGAGTCGATGGCACAGTCTCCATTAGCGTAATTGGTAAAATCGTTTTGCAGAAATTACCATGTTGTAAATAAGTGAAACAGAAAGTAATTACTGATGACTTGTGTAGAATGTAGGACACTGTGACTATTCACCATGCTCTCGGCCCAGTCAAATAAACCAGTCTGAAAATTTGAGAAGTTGAATTTGTGAACTGAATTTATGATGGTATTTTGTTCAAAAAAGTTTTGGGTTTTTATTTACCTGCATGTAACCAAATAAGAATGTCGTTAAAAGGGTATGTCAGGGAATTCGGCAAAATTCATGAAAATGTCATTGAATGCCAGGGAAATTGAGATAGTTTGCTATTTTTTTAAAGCAATTTTTTTAAAAAAAACTAACATTTCAGGATTTTTTTTCTTGGAAAGTTTTGCCTTTCGTGATCCTAAATTACTATTGCTAAACAAGTTTTTGCATGGCAAGATATTGACTAAAACCTCTCATTGAAGACCTATTTTTCACAAAAATTGCCCATTATATTTATTTCACTGTTAATGTCTCTACTAATTATACAAATTCATTACTTGTGATCTAAATCTCTGCGAAATTTTCGCCTACGGCGAGTTTAACTTCGATTCAGGGCTTGAAAATTAACACATGTACTATTTTCGTGGTCTAATATTGTGTGAAATTTTAGTGTAAAATGTCAGGAAAATTACTGCAAGTTGTCAAGGAATATCAGGGAAATCAATTTGAGAATTTGAGTGGGAACCCTGCATGATACTGCTGCCACTTTCTTATCAGCCTGGGAATTCGATTAGCGTGAAATGCAGCATGTGAAAATGTTTAATACAATTTTTTATGACTTCTTCCCTCGATGACCTACCTTCAAATCTCCCAATGTTTTTTGCCATCAAAATTCTCACATTATCTTGTTTCGGCTTCAGATGCCGCAACCGATCTAACTGGTGCATTCCCTACCTTGCACTTATCCACATTTCAGGTTTTTTGTGTTTGGTTCCAGGAACAACCGCATACTACTGTTTCTCCGTACCGTTATCACAATTCCGTATTTATCAGATTTTCCATTTTCTTTCAGTCCATATTCCACGCAATATTACAGCGGGGAGCCGCACGTCCAGAACCAGGAGAGCAACTACAGCGTGAACGTGACCTACCGGCCCACGTCCTCACCAGCCCCGTCTTCGGGCACGGGGCCCACGGGCGGCAACCCGAACCCGGCCAATGGGTATGCCGTCAACCCGGATAACCCTTCGCCGAACTCGTCGCAGTTGTCGTTGCACAGCGGGGAGGGCGGTCATCCCCAGCTGGTCAGCCGCACGACCACACAGAACAGGACACAGCAGGTAACCGGCTGGGACAGTTACTGTCAGTTTGCAGGCTGTCAAGTGATTCCTATATATCCTATTTTTTTTAGGTAGTCCGATATAGTCCTATATTTAAAAAAAAATTCCTGTATATTCCTACTTGTATATTTTACTGCAAACTGCTGTGGCAAAGAAAAATATAGCAGATACTACTGGCTTAAATTCATCATTTGAGACCTGGTTTTGTTTAAAAATAAATAGCCTATGGCATTCTGTTAATTAGTGATATTTCTAAAAATGTCTTCAAAATACATTATGGCTATTTTTAAATATAAAAAAACTTCAACAGCGTTCTATTAAACGTTAGCATTTGCGCACACATAATTTTTTAGAAAAGAAACCTGAAATCCGTCATTTGTGGCCTAGTTTTTGTAAAAAGTGCTATTTAAAAAATTGCTTAACCACATTAGCTTGAATATTAATATTTCTAAGAATGTCTTTTAAAAATGCATTATGGCTAAATTTTCTTTAAATTTGGCCTACTGTGTTCTCTTAAATGTTAATATTTCCACTAGGTTTTCTATTTTTTGTAAAAAAAAATTGCCGATGGCGTTCTACAATTAAGTTAGTTGTGATCCAAAGTTTGAGAACCACTGATTATTTAGTTCATGAAAATTGTAATTTTTTTCTGAAATATGTGGTGAAAATTTAGGGAAAAAATCAGATCAATTACAATTAAAAAGCAGGTACGCTCTAAACTGCATTAATTTACTGATTTTTTTCCTTTATTCTTCCTATATTTTCTATATAATTCGACCTCCATACTGCTTGACAGCATGCCGTCTTCGTGAAGGAGCAACCTAACCATCTTTTCTGTTGCAGGTCACCACAGTAACCAAAGTGATCAAGAGCCGGGAGCTGAGACACATCGGTCCCGATGGCCAGCCTTTGGACTACGACCCCACCCTGACCTACGGGAGCACCCAGCCTCCGCCACCACCCCCTTCTGACTACAATGCGTACGGGTACAGCGGCATGACCAACCCTGCATCCCGCAGCGACTACGGCACCTATGACTCGGGCAGGCCCCCAAGCCCTGGGGCCCAGGAGCCACAGCCTGGCCAGGACTACATGCACTACGGGACACGACCACACAGTCCAGGGAGTGAAGCCAGTAAGCAAATTTCGTCTAACGCTTTCCGAAACGTTCGGTGAAAGGGATTTTGGTTGTTTGCTCGAAGCCAGAGTTGTTGATAAAACTGATAGACGCGTGAAGTGAAAACTCAACAAGGCTGATAAGTTTGTTTGATCGCTGTTTACCGGTGTGTAGCAGAAGGGAGGGTCTTTAAACATTATTTGAACTTTGATATTGGGCGAAACTGCAGCATATCACGGTCATTAGGCCTCACCTGAATTTCAGACGAAAAAATTCTGCGTTGAAACTGCCGTGCATAGGAAAGAACACGAACCTAGTAAGCAAAGACGAAGCAACCAACACTGGTTAAAATTATGAATTAGAACTGAATAATGTTAAACCAGGTTTTCTACCGGTCATGGAAAGTCATGAATAATTGATGAAATGAGAATTATGTCATAGAAAAGTCACGAAATTTACATCAGGGTCATGGAAAAGTCATGAAATGTACAATATGGTCATGGAATTTTAGGCTTTTCATTGATGCACAAAATAAAAACTTGTGTTTAAATGCTTCATTTGTAACCCATTTCCAAAAAAAATTTCGCCTTCGGCGTCTTTTTGGCCATTAATCATGACATGTCGGCACAACTGTAGATAATGTTTCCGAAAATCGCTATTTAGTCTTGACGTAAAACTTGAACGATCCCATAGTCTAATAGACATGCACAATTCATGGACAAAATTCCATGCCTATTAGAATATGGACAATTTTTTGAAGTCATGGAAAAGTCATGGAATTTTCAATACCAAATCCGGTAGACACCCTGTAAACTGCGAGATCGCTTTGCTTTTCCTGCTTGAAAACTGCAGTTTTACTTCAAAAAACCTCACTTTAGTGTTTTTCGTAGCATTGCATTTCTGCTGTAGCTTACAGTATTACTGTAGTAGAAAATGCCATCACTCATTGTTATGGTGTTCATTTTGAGAGCACATGGTGTTTACCCGTCATGAGAGTCATGAAAGTCATGGAAAAGTCATGAAATGAAATTCAGGTCACGTTAGTCAAGGAAAAGTCCTGAAATGTATAGCAGGGTCGTGGGAAAGTCATTAAATTTACAACAGGGTCATGGAAATTTTGTCTTTTCTTTGATTCACAAAATAAAAATTGATTGTCACTTGTGCCCGCACCAAATTGCGCCTAAGGCTTGTTTTTGGCCAATAATCATGTCGCCGCAGTGGTAGATAATGTTCCTGAAAAACCCTATTTAGTCATGACGTAAAAGTTGAAATATCCTGCGTATTCTAATAGGCAATGGGAAAATGTTGAAGCCATGGAAAAGTCATGGCATTTGCAATACCGAAGCCAGTAGACACCTTGTAGCAGAGCAAAACCTCTCTAGAGTAATGCAGAGTAATGAGTTGAACCCTGGAGATTTTTTACCCGCGGTTGTACATGTGCAGGATTTTGAGGCACTTTTCTAACAGCTTTTTACTCGTTCCAGGTTCACGCCGAAACTACGACAGCTACCCGTCGCCGCACCGCACCAGCTACCAAGACTTCGACCCTCACATGCTCCCGCCCCCGCCGCCCATCGGGCAAGCAAGATCGCCACTGCCAGTCGACTACGCGGTCTACCCGATGCGGCAAGATGGTCCACCCTCTGGTGGGTACCAAGGCAACTACAGCAGCCCCGGCGTCGGAGGCAATGGCATAACGGGAGGCGGTGGCGGCGGCAACTACTGCGACCTGGTGGACCGACCGCCCACGCCTCCCAGCCCCACCTCCGATGCCTCGGCTTCCCCGCTGCCCCAGCGGGCCATGCCCCAGGCCGGCAACGGGGCCCAAGGACAGCCGCCCTATCCCCTGTCCGGGTACGAGGAGCTAGACAACACTTTGGTCCTCTCACGCACACCCCGCAATCCCGACTTGTACGACCCGTATGGCAGTCACAACCCCAACCACGGAGGACCTTATGGTAGGACGACCACCACTTTTTTGGTTTTGCTTGACTTTTGACCTCCCTGCCCCTCGATAACTATTTGGCAACGTTTTTTACAGCCCCACTTCTGAACATGCTTTCGTATCTTGCATCGCTGTTCCTGTAGGAGACTGGCTTGGCACACCGTCACATTTTCAGAAGTTGTTTGAAAAATTCCTTATAACAAGTGCCACAATGTTGTTGTTTGGCGTTCCTCGACGATCCTAACCCAACGTAACAAGATGCCAAATTGTGCTAAATTGTGCCGCTATTGTGCCAGCCGGTCTCTTACTTAATGTAAATTTGTTGTATTTTTGGTGTTGAGGTTCTGCGAAATAATAGCTGTTGTTGTCGATTGAGCATAACAGTTTTGAGACAGAAATCATTACTTGCACTCCAGTTTTCTGTCATATGTTGTTCAGTTTTCTTATAACGTAGGTTACCATGATTTATCAGTGTTCATACCGTCGGGGAAAGTCAGGGAAATGAAATGTGGTCAGGGAAAGTCTGGGAAATATTGGCATTTTGTCCGTTAATCATGTGGAAGTTAGGGAAAACATTCAAAAAATTTTGAATTTCTTAACTTTTTTAACTTTTTAACTTTATGGAATCAATAAAAGAGGATTCGAAAAGCCACCAACTTGGAAGCAGAGGGAATTGAACAAGATGTGTTACAGTTGCACAGAAAAATACAAAAATGTAGCTAATTGTAGTGTTGCAAGTAAAGTTAATTTTACTTAGATTGACATTTTTTATTTGATAAGTCAGGAAAAGTCAGGGAAATTGGGTTGCAAATTTTGGTATGAACCCTGTTTATGAAGTCATTAATAGCGGTGATCCGATGTGTTTATCAGCGCTATTTGATTATTGGGTTGTAACCTCCTCCACCCTTTGAGGATGATGTAAGCACACAAAGCTAAGTTTAACTGCACAGCTACAGTGCAATTTCTGTCTCAATTTTAGATTCTTTAGGCTGCGATGAGTGGCGTACACGTATGTTTTGCCGTGGCACGCTAACCACAACTCTAACCGTTTGACCTGAGTTTGCTTTCAGAATGATGTCAGTTTTATCAGCCTGCTTTGTCATGTTTAAGTTTACTTGTTGTTACTGTATTTGCACTCTTTGCAGTATCGTCAAGGCCTTGGTTGTTTTCTGCAAGTTTTGAAATACCCGCTTAATCTTGTGTGAAGTTAGACTGGCAAATCCCAACTTCGGAGCTTTGCCAAGACATTGTGCTGGGACAAGTCCCGGGGCTCATTGAACAAACTATGGGACATGTTTCGCAGAATTAGATAAGGATTTATTTCTCCCATTATTTAAAGTGAATCTAAATTAAGTATCCCTGTCTTGCTACTTTTTAAAGACAAAAGTGGATCTGCATCACAAGTGTGATGAACTTTTGGTAAAGTCCCGGCTCCAAATGTGCACATAATGTGTCACCTGTCCTAGTTATCCTTTGTTTGTATTGAACCAAACCTAGCAATATTATGTCCGAATTAGCTGCCCCAAAATATGCCCATAACTCTACTTCCTTGCTACACAAGAATGGCACGTGTCCTAGCTGTCCGAATTTATCAATTTCATTCATTTTCTCTTCATTTTTATGTTGAGCTTGACCTAACCTAGCAATATAGTGTCCAAATTTGCAATTAGCTGCCCCGAACTGACAGGCGATCCCTGCCAGCATACGTTTAGTGTCTATGCCAGAGCAGGACTGTACCGAAGAAACCCAAGTTACGCTGGGATTTTTGCAAGATTTTCCTTCATCACAATTCTGAAACTTCGGTATAGTCCTGGCTCCAAATGTGCATGTAACTCTACTTATTTTCTACAAACAAGAATGACACGTGCCCTAGCTGTCAGAATTTATCCTTTTTATTTATTTTCTCTTCATTTTTGTGTTGAACTTGACCTAACCTAGCAATATAAAGCCTGAATTAAGCTTAGCTTCCCCAAACTGCCAGGCAATCCCTGCCAGCATACGAGCCATTGGGTGAAGCCCACTTTCGTATAATGCCTATGTCGGAGCAGGGACCGTACCCAACTCAACCTAAATGTTGCTGGGGTTTTGTGAGATTTTCCTTCAGCGCCATTTTGATGCTAGTCTAGCCCCAAGATGCACAACGAAAGCATGTCTGTCCGTTGTTTTGTGCCTGCCATGCCCGTTTTGTTGCCCGTACTATTGTCACATTGGCCTGTTGTTTCTCCCCACTCGATACCGGACCGAAACCCTCCCTGCACACAGGAATGCCTGCCTATCTCGAGCACCAGAAACCCAACGCCAACACCTACGGCGACCATACTCCTCAGCCTGCACTTTACGAAGACGAAGAGTTCCCGACTGACGAACAGCAACCGCCCGCAGGTCTTGCCCTACTCATCCTCCTCCACTTTTCCTCAGCCTTACTTTTCTACGCACTCTCTTCATTGACCAAGAGCCCTCATCTAGCTCTCGTGCCTTCCTACGGGACCTTTATCGCATTTTTGCTGGAAATGGGCCCTGTGCAAGAGGATGCCATCCACCACGGCACTTAACAGCTTGCTCCCAACTTCTTCTCTCGCACGCACTCTTTCACTGATCAAGAGCGAGTTAGGTGCCGGGAACATGAACTTCTGGTAGCTCGAGTGAAATGCCGTAGCTACATTGAGCAACATGGTCAGTTGCTTTTTACCAATGATGTCGGCAGAATCATAGTGCAGGGTTCCCACTTTCTGGAAAGTCGGGGAATGTCAGGGAAATGAAAAAGAGTCAGGGAATATCAGGGAAATTGAGATAATTTATTATTTTTAAGAGCAGTTTTTAAAAAAACTAACATTTTTATTTCAGAACTTTTTTTGCAAAAATTTCGCCTACAGCAAATTTATGAATATAATTTTTTAACAAAATGTTGCCACTGCATTCCCTTAACCATTATTTCTCTATATTTTGTTTCTAAAAATGTTGCCTTTCACGATCCTTACTTATTACTATTGCTAAACAAATTTTTGTATGACAATATTTAGCCAATTTTTTTTTTAAAAAATCACCTACGGCGTTCCTGGTAGTATAAATATTTCATAAAATTTCTAAAGTGCGCGGAAATACTGCACTGGATTGTTGAAATGTGTATTTTTCACAAAAGTTGCCCAATATGTTTATTTCACTGTTAATTTCTCTACTAATTATGCAAATTCTTTACTAGTGTTCTGAACCTCCGACAATTTTCGCCTACGGCGATTCAGGGCTTTGAAAATTAATACATGTACTATTTTTGTGATCTAATATTGTGTGAAATTTCGTGTAAAATGTCAGTGAAATTACTGAATAGTTGTCAGGGAATGTTAGAGAATTACTGAATAGTTGTTAGGATCGGGGAAATCGATTTCAGAATTTCAGTGGGAACCCTGTAAAAGGCTCCATTTGCACACGATACATCCAGGTTGTATCATGCAACATGAGATCTGGCTAACGCATAATGGCAAAACTGACTGTGTAATGGATACAAAATGCCAAAGCGTGTTGCTCATATGTAGAAAGGCACGTTTTCAATTTTAGCTTGAAAAGCTAACTTGAGTGCTGGGATTTTGAAATAATGTACTTTCCTTTGTTATGGTTCGGTGTACACCGACCCTGTTCACACCTTTGTCCTTTTGTCATCTTGTTACATCGGTTAATGCAGATATGGTCGTTTCTATGTGCTTTTTGTGTTGACTACTTTCAAATGTATGCTTACTGGTCTTATCGGCCCGTTATCTCACGAAAGCTGCTTTGGCAATTTTTACTTTGCATTTTCTCATGTTGGCCAAATTCTTTGTTATGGATGGCAAGTCTTATCGCTATTATTGCCAATACAAAATTTTCCACTAGAAATTAGACTTTGATGAAATTCAAAAACTCTTTATAAAACATTGCAATTCTGCCATTATAATTAATTATTTTAAAGATTCAGCACCTTAATTTTTATCAGTGCATAAACCACTGTAGCAAGGTACTGGGTATATGGAATTAATCTGGTTGGTTTTCATTCCGGTTCACATCTGACGTATTAACTAATATCATACTTTAATTTTCGATTCATTGCTAATGCCTGTCTTGAAAACTTGTGTTAGATGTGAGGTGGCGAGACCCAGATCTCAATGAGGTGGTCGATTTCCTGCAGCATCCGCACAGCATCGTGAAGGCCAATGCCGCGGCATACCTGCAACATTTGTGCTACAGCGACGATGACGTCAAGCAGAAAGTCAAGTAAGAAATCCCACACCCTTGCCTCAAGTTCTTATGAATCATTGCATTGACTCGAAATTTGCGGCTTTTTAGGAGTCTCGGTGGTATTCCGCCACTCGTGGCACTGCTGAACCACGAGATCCCCGAGGTGCACCGTAACGCATGCGGGGCTTTGAGAAATCTCTCTTACGGAAGGAAAAACGATGAAAATAAGGTAACCCCGTTGATTTGTTGTTTTCTTTAGACTTAAATCTCGTGTTCTTGATGTCATGTCACAACTTTCCTCGCTTCAGCGTGCCATCAAAAATGCTTCGGGAATTCCTTCCCTGATTCGACTACTGAGAAAAACACAGGATAATGAAGTGCGCGAGCTGGTCACAGGCATCTTATGGAACATGTCATCATGCGAGGCAAGTTTTTTTAAACCTTGATTGTGATTATATACAGTTATTTCCAGTTACCGAAGCATTTTCTCCTTGGAACAATTTTGATGTTTTGTGCTTAAAAGATAAGGACCCATAAACCATAAATACCTTTTTTTCCTCTATGAACATGAGCACATCATTAAAAGTTTAATGTTGACGATATCGGGATATTGGAACATTGTAAACCTTGCAATTTTCAAATTTGCAGTATTTTATCAGTAAACTAAAACACGAATATTCGACCATTAATTTTTAAATCTAGCTAGATTCGTTTCATATATCAAAAAAAATGCAGGGTTCCCACTTTCTAGAATTCTAGGGAAGTCAGAGAATTCGTGAAAATTGGTTAAAATGTCAGGATAACATTACAAAGGTTGGGGACTCTCTGGGCCTCAAAACTTGCCGATATTTCGCACGTTTTTGCTAGACTTCACTAACTAATGTCAAAGTTACTGCCTTTCTGGAAAGTCAGGAATGTTATAGGGAAATGAAAAAATGAGGTAGCTTTCCGTTTCTATTTTTTATTTTGGCAGTAGTAATATTATGTTCACTTCACTAGTCTTCTAAAATTTTCGCCTATGACACTGAAAATTGTGGACTAACATTGCGTGAAATTGTATTGAAGATGTGGTCAGGGAAATGAAGACATTTTGATCATTATGTCAGGGAAAGTCATGTGGAAGTCAGGAAAATTCATAATGTCAGAAAATTTGTTGTGGCACACAACTATTTTGATTGCTATAAGTATCTTATGAAAAGCATTAGAAAAGCAGTATCAGTGTTCTACTTTTTCTAACAATTTCGCGCACGGCGTTTTTATTTTAATTTCTCATCATTATCATTAATTTTTCTTACGAAAATTCACCTGAAATGCAATATTTTTGTTTTACAAAATTGTGGGCTAATTCCATCATTTCGTGATCAGATAATTGCTTGGCGCAAATCTGTAAAAATTGTTTCTTGAAAGTGTCTGGAAAGTTTCCAAAAAGTGTCTGGAAAACCTGGAAAAGTCAGGAAAATTCAATTGAAGATTTGACTAGTCATCCTAACAGAGAAATACAAAAAATATAGTTAATTGTAGTGTCGCAGATAAAGTTAATTTTAATTACATGTGACATTTTTTTGGTAAGTCAGGGAAATTAATCAGATTTGGTCAGTGAAAGTCAGGGAAACTGAGTGGCAAATTTGGTATGAACCATGAACTGAAAACTAGTCTGGAATGTCAGCGAAATCACCTTGAGAATTTTAGTGGGAACCCTGAACTGAAATTATTTTGTTTGTGCTCAATTACATTCCAAACCATTCTGCTGTAAGTGAAGAGCAGGGCTTTAAATTCTGCACCGCTAATTTCACTAGCATTTACGTTTAGGGACCAGCCGTAGAACCACGGTAAAATGAAAGTGTAGTCCAGTGTCATTTTTTTTTGCTGATTCCATCCTGCGCAAATATCCTGTTTGTAATTTCTTCTACAATTCTTTTTATCATCCCTTTGCAAAAATATGCCGAAATCTTGAATGGTTTGACATTTTCAGGAAACTGCTCATTCAGTAAGTTTCCCCCATGAGATGGAGCAGAAGAATTTTAAGCTCAACTGAAGTTACGTTCTTTTGCTCCATTTTATATCACTCTGGGCTAAAATGTCAGCACATTTTTCATCGAGTTGTCAGTGGCCTTACACTAATGCTCTCTTTGATGCTTAGGACCTGAAGAAGGCGATAATCGACGACGGCCTCACCGTGATCACCAATGCGATCATCATTCCTCATTCCGGATGGGAGCGCAACATGGACGCATCCGAGGGCCACCGGAATGCTGAAATCTATTGGTCGACCGTGTTCCGCAATGCCAGTGGAGTGCTAAGGTAAGGGCCTGTTCCAGGAGCACAGGCTGGTCAAGTGATTCCTTTATTTCCTGTATTTTTGAGGTACTCCTTTATAGTTCTATATTTTTAGAAAAAATTCCTATATTCCTATACTATACTGTGTGGCAAATAAAAATATAGTTGAGACTAGCTAAAATCATCATGGTAAATCTATCTTTTCTAGTTGTGTTAAAAAAATTGCCTTTGACATTGTGTTGATTCCTAATATTTCTAAACATGTCTTAAAAATGCATTATGGCTAGTTTTTTTTTAAATTTCCATATGGCGTACTCTTAAATGTTAATATTTACATACATACATTTTTTTTAGAAAAAATCTAGACTAAAATCCGTCACTTGTGGCTTATTTCTTGTAAATCACTATTTAAAAAAATGCCTGCGACATTATCTTGAATTTTAATATTCCTAAGAATGGCCTAAAAATGCATTATGGCTAAAGGTTTTTTTTAAATTTTGCCTATGGCGTTCTCTTAAATGTTATTCTTTACACTACTTTTTCTAGTTTTTGTAAAAACTTTGCCTACGGCGCTCTAAATAATCCTTTTGTAGATGGGTCTCTAACGTCTGCCATTCTAAAATTACGTTGGTTGTGGTCCAAAGTTTGAGTAAAACCCTGTATATTTAGTTCATGAAAATTTTATTTTTTTTATAAATATTTTTTGAAAATTTAGAAGATAAAAATAGATATTTGCATATGAAGAAATGTGAACAAAATCTGACATTTGCATGTGAAAAATTGCAATTAAAAAGTAGGAAACGCTCTAAACTGCAGTATTTTACTGATTTTTTTAGAAAAACTTCCTATATTCATAATATATTTTTTTCCCTTTTTCCTATATTCTTCCTATATATTTTTTTTCACTTTTCCTATATTTCCTATGTAATTCGACCTCTATACTGCTTGGCAGCCTGCGCACAGTTGAACGTATTTTTAACTGAAAACGATTCAAACCACCCTTTTTCTCCAACTTTTAGAAATGTCAGTTCGGCTGGAGTATATTCGCGCCACAAGCTAAGGGAATGCGATGGACTAGTTGACGCCCTCCTGTTTCTAGTCAAGGCTGCTATCGGCAAAAGCGACATTGACAACAAATCTGTGGAAAACTGCGTATGTGTACTCCGCAACCTGTCCTACAGGTGCCAAGAGGTGGACGATCCCAACTACGATGCACCAACAACAAACACGCCGCAAGCTAACCGAGCTGGCTTCCCTGGTACGTTGGAATTTCCTTCATTACGAAAATGTGTAGCCGCAAGATGGAAATGATGTAATTTATTTACGCGTGTATTAACCGTGACACATTTGCGGATATGGGACTGATTTATCTTGTAGCAACTTTGGGAGGATCAATGAGGTGCATGCTGATGGCATCAAATGTAACACGAACAACTTTTCTCTTTTAGCCGGGGATAATCTCGGATGTTTCGGTGGCAGCAAGAAGAAGAAGGAAGCGTTAAACATGGAGAAACAAAGGAAGGAAGTTACTGGAACCAGGTATATTTGGCACTGGAATGATTTTATGGCCCCGATGATGCACTTTTGATACTGCTCAAATGTTCATCACAAATTGTATTGCAGTCATGGTGAAACCTCAAGGAATTTTATAGTCAACCTGGAGAACTCCGGGGAATTCCAAATTGAAACCTTGAGTTTTTCAGTATCAAAATTGAATTTAGTGTTTTTTCGTTATAAATCTGAGACATAGCATAAAAATGATTTGTAGTTGATAATCACTTTGTGAACTTTTCAAAATGGCCTAACACTTGCGTTATTGGTGATCTAGTTCATATTTAAAAATTTGCTCAGAAATGTCTTTCGTTGTCCTTATTTCCAAAAAAAAAAAAAACATTTCTAGGAAAATATGCCTACAATCCATTATTTTTTGGTAGTTTTTCAAAGAAACGTTCGTAAATTCTTCCTTGGAATATGTTTGTTTGGTCATGTTAACTAAAAATGTGTCATTTGAGATCTATTTTTTTAAAAACAAATTTGCCTACAGCATTTCTTTTTACACATTTTTTTAATGGAATCGTGGCACACATTTAATCATTCAAATATATTTTTTGAACCTGGAAAAGGTTGAATATGACCCTGGGAAGCCTGGAAAACTCAGCAGGGTGTCTACCGGTCATGGAAGTCATGGAAAAGTCATGAAATTGAGGTCATGGAAGTCATGGAAAAATCATGATATTTACACCAGGGTCATGGAAAAGTCATGAAATTTGCATCAGGTTCATGGAATTTTTGCCTTTGATTCATAAAATGAAAATGTGGGTTAAAATTCATCATTTGTTATCCAGTTTTGCAAAAAATGTTCGCCTACGGCGTTTTTTTGGCCAATAATCATGTCATCACCTGTTTCTGTCATTCATCGTGTTTCTGAAAATCGCTAGTTACTGATATCATAAAACTTGAATTGTCCCATATTCTAATAAGCTTGTAAAATTGTTTGGAATCATGGCAAAGTCCAATACCAAGTCCAGTAGACACCCTGCTCAGGGAATTTCGTTTTCAGAAATTAGTTGTCACCATGATAAGTTAATATTTTCATAATAAACAGCGATAAGCAGGCGAAAAAGTCCTGCTGTTAACATTGACCGATAATTATAATTTTATATTCCAGCGCCAGCCCACGCCCTCGCTCTGAACCCGTGGTCGGCATGGAGCTCTTGTGGCAGCCCGAGGTGGTCCAGTCGTATTTGGCCCTTCTCGCTGACTGCTCCAATCCCGAAACGCTCGAAGCGGCAGCTGGTGCCATCCAGAACTTGGCAGCTTGCTACTGGCAGGTGAGTGCTTTGAAATGCTGTCGAATTTCGGGGTTACTCGCGGTATTATACAAACCTAACTTGCTCCTTGCATTCAGCCATCGATCGACATCCGCGCCGCTGTGAGGAAGGAGAAGGGTCTCCCCATTTTGGTCGAACTTCTCCGCATGGAGGTGGATCGTGTGGTTTGTGCCGTGGCCACCGCCCTTCGCAACCTTGCTCTGGATCAGCGGAACAAGGAGCTCATTGGTAAGTTTCATACATGTACCTGTAGGTGGCTTCTGCCATCACTATTTTTGGACGGTGCAGTGACTTGTTTGTCCCTCTTGAACAGGCAAGTATGCCATGAAAGATTTGGTGCAGAAACTGCCACTGGAAACGCAGCTGCACGACACCGGAACGAGCGACGAGACCTACGCAGCAGTGCTGGCGACACTCAACGAGGTGATACGGAAAAATGCTGAATTTGCCAGGTAAGCGGATTTCCATTATTTATTGAAACGACCCTGTAATTTGTGTTTCAAAGACAATTTATCATATTTTGGAGTTTTATTTACGTTGCGATTTGCAGATAATTTTGTTGGAGCAAAATTGCTTCCATCGACTGAACAAATTTCCTAAAATTCATAGTCTTCCCTTATATTTTTTGAAACATCTGCTTAATTTATGTTTCAATGACAATGTGCAGTGAAACTTCGATAATCTGCCAGGGGTCGGGACCGAGGGTGTGGCGAATATTTGAATAGACTGATTACGGAATACATATTCAGAGAGTTCATACCGTCAGGGAAAGACAGAGTCATGAAATGTGGTCAGGAGAATGTTGGCATTTTGACCATTAAGTCAGGGAAAGTCAGGTGGAAGTCAGGGAAATTCATAATGTCTGGAAATTTGTTGTGGCGTAACTACGAGAAGCATTAGAAAAGATGTATTTGTGTTCTGCTTTTTCTAAAACTTTCACCTATGGCGTTTTCATTCTCATTCATTTTTCTTATGAAAAATTCGACTAAAATGCATTATTTTTGTTAAAAAATTTCGCCTATAGCGTTTCCGTCATTATGATGAACTTTTTAATATTTCAAAGAAGAAGTCCTCAAAAATGTAGTGTTTGAGATCTAGTGGTTTCAACCACTGGTGTTCACCACGCTATTAATTAATACACTAAAAATCCAATATTTCTTGTAATTTTCAAAACATTTCGCCTGCGGTTGTCGCTTAATTATTAACATTATTATTTCTTCTTCCAAAATTGTGGGCTAATTCAGATTTATAATTTCTAAACTTTCCGCCATGTGGTATTCGGTATTTGCTTGGATCAAATCTGTAAAAATTGTTTCTTGAAATTGCCTGGAAATTTTCCAAAAGTGTCTGGAAACCCGGAAAAGGCAGGGAAATTCAATTGAAGATTTGGCTAGTCATCCTGACAGGAAAATACAAAAAATATAGTTAATTGTTGTGTTGCAAATAGTTAATTTTAATTACATGTGGCATTTTTTTTTGAATAAGTCAGGGAAGGTCAGGGAAATTGAGTTGCAAAGTTTGGTATAAACCATGATACATGTACAATGTGCATAGGACACAAGGCCCATTGCAAAACCGCTTTCCACCAATTTCTTATGGTACTTCTTGAGTGCTTAGACAGTTGCAGTGACCATGCTGTACGATTGCAGCCCATAAAACTGTACTTTTGTTTATGCACAGAAACTGACGGTCAAACGAATGCCAGATAATCAAAGTTTCACTATACCATATTTTTGAGAATTTTAGTTAAAATGCAATTTACAAATAATTTTATCGGTTCCGAATTGCTTCTCTAGACCGTGTAAATTTTGGCCCAATTTTTTTTCCAATTAATTCAAATCGCTCTTTTTGTACCAGATCTTTATTGGAAACTGGTGGCATCGACCGTCTCATGTTCATCACCAAGCAGCGGGGACGTTTCTCCGTCAAAGTCGTCAAGTTTGCCTCGCAGGTGAGTTGCGCGTAATAAATATTGTCATTTTGCATCTCGTTCTGGCAGATCTTTGAACTGTAAAACTCTTTCAGGTTCTTTACAACTTGTGGCAACACCAAGAGCTGCGAGACCCTTACAAGAAGCAGGGCTGGAAGGAGAGCAACTTTGTGACGAGAACCATGGCAGCTCGCAGCATGTCTCCTAGCAATGCGAACAGCACGCTCAATCGACCCATCAGCACTCAAGGAGGCACGAAATACGAGGACAAGACCCTCCAGAGAAGCCAGGAGCACAATTCGGCTCCAGCTGCGGCTGTCCGAACTCCGGAGAACACCACGTATAACAGGGTAAGCCAATGCAGTACCGTTTTTAGCAGTGGGTTT
This sequence comes from Kryphioiulus occultus, assembly GCA_034687865.1. NCBI lineage: Eukaryota > Metazoa > Arthropoda > Diplopoda > Julida > Julidae > Kryphioiulus > Kryphioiulus occultus. The sequence continues at coordinate 15,999 of JAQGAF010000834.1, read as the reverse complement.
ATCTCACTCGAACGTCTCCTTTATGTTAAGTTTGCACTGTTAATAGCTAAAAATTTTCTCCACGGCAATTTAATGGGAGATGGGAGTTTGTGTATCCAACATATGATCACAGTTAGTGGGTATACATGTATATACTGTACATACTGGGTTCCCACTTTCTGGAAAGTCAGGGAAAGTCATGGAATTGAAAAAATGTCAGGGTAGTGAAAGTGTCCTGTAGTTCGTCAAAATTCGTGAAAATGTCAGGGAAATTGAAACCATTTACTTTTTTTTTAAAAGCAATTTTAATAAAAAAAACTAATATTCATTGTGTCAGAACTTTGTTTTGCAAAAATTTTGCCTGCAGTGTGCCTAAATTCTTAGAAAATTTATGAATCGGATTTTTGCCACTGCAGTCCCTTAATTATTATTTGCCAATATTTTGTTTCGGAAAATGTTGCCTATCACGATCCTAAATTATTACTATTGCTAAACAACTTTTTGTATGGCAACATATAGACTAAAACCAACCCATCTTTTAAGTCCTAGTTTTAAAAAAAATTGCCTGCAGCGTTTCTGGTAGTATTAATATTTCATAAAATTTCTAAAGTCTGCAGGAATACAGTACTGTATTATTAAAATATGTGTATTTTCCCACGCAAAAATTCGCTACTAATTATTAAAATTCATTACTTGTGATCTAAATCTCCAAAAATGTTGTTAAACTTCGATTCCAGGCTTGTAAATTAATTCATCTCCTATTTTTGTTGTCTAATATTTTGGGAATTTTCGTGTAAAATGTCAGGGAAATCACTGAAAAGTTGTCAAGAAAATCGATTTGAGAATTTGAGTGGGAACCCTGAATCATTTACAGCAATACACCCAGCGCAGCGTTTTCGTGGATTTTTGCAACCATATAGTATTAGATGTACATGAATGGTGATCGAGTTTGATAATGGCACACAAGCATCTTGCAAAGTTTCGTTCTGGATTTTCCTGTGTGGAAATGTTTCCACTTTCCGCCTATAGAGGGCGCTCAATTATGAAACTTCTTCTTTCAACTCAGCGCCCTCTAGTTGTGAAAGACGGAAACATTTAGCCGCCGAAAAATGCCTAACAACTTTGAGAGGTGTTTGAAATCACCGAAGCCAAGCAATCATGCCCAATGAAACCATTGTATGTGCACTGCACCTATTCTTGGATTGATGCCACGCTGTGTTGTTAATCCGTTTGCTCGATGCTTTTTGTTTAGCAGCCCAGCGAAGAGGTGCCGCTGACCGACATGCCGGCATATCCAGCAGAACCCACACATCGGCCACCGGTAGGAGGCGTTCAAGTCTTCCCACCAGGCCTCGTAAGTCATGTGACTTGACATTTCCATGCTTCGTCCATGCACGAAGCTCCAAAATTTGTTTAAAACAGCACAAAAATCGTAATGAGCATGTTGCACCTCGCCACCGCATCCATTTGGTGGCATTTATTTTGGTTTTGCACAGTCGTGTTTTTATTTCGGTTTTCTAGTCTTTTTGGTTTTTTATCTCGCATTCACGATGGACACTGAGCTCGAGTTTCACAGCATGCATGCACACAAGTCAAATGCACTTTGGTTTGGTTTTCAATTTTTTTTCGTTCGTTGTGCCGTCCTTTTTTACCACTTATTTGGGCCGGGATGGTCACTCTGTGTTTTTGTGTGAGAAGCGATGCCAAAGGCGTAGGTGGATCTTGTGTCCCAAGGTGGAATATCCGCATCGTTGTTGTTTTCTGCCTTTTATTTTAATTTTGCATAACTCTTAGCTGGTGGTTGTGGCTGAAAGTACGTGCCTCCCAACCTTGCAGTATTGTTTCGTTTCCCTCATCCCCTGCTTTTGCTTTCTTTTGCTCGGGGTCTGGTCAAGCGTGCCGTCAACTAACCCTTCTGTCTGTGTTTCTTTTAGCTCCCCCCGCCCCCTCACGGACACTAACCCTTCTTCTCCGAGGTTAGACGGTGGGTGCATTGCCGATTAGTACACTGCCGTCATGTTTGCTTTGCCATTGCCTCAACTTGCAGTTGTCCCCAACTGGCATGTCCAGTCACGGGGGTCCACCAGATTTCTGCAGGGAGCCTTACCTTAATGCGGACAACTTGAAATTCATTCCTTTTCCATTTCTCGTTTCAACTGAAGTCTTTAGATACGCATGCGCATGCTCGAGTCGTACCGCACGGTTCTTCCACTGAAGTCTTAAGCAGCTGAAAGCATAAATTCGTGGGCTGAAAACCACGAAGAACCGGCTGTTTGTTATGTTTAATTTTAAATACCCTATACAACATTCCGGTCGTGGTTGTTTTTGCATTTGCTGACAAACCCAGATTTAAGCTTTCAGTTGTTGCTCTCAATCTTTCGGATCACCTTACCGCTTGCTTCTGCTCTTGACTCGCTGGTTTTGGGTGGCGCCGTTGACACGCAGTCGTAGTTGTACTGTTTGCGGTTGGCGTTCGAAAAGTCCCTGGTCATACCATATTGCGATTATTGCTTGAAACCCAATGAAAACCAAATTTAGTCACTACAGCCACCTAAAGTTAATGCTGCAGCAATAATAGTTTCTCAAAACAAAATGCTGGGTTCGTATGGACCTGTAGTCAGGTATTGTCGGGAAAGAGATAAATGGTCAGGGAAAGTCAGGGAAAACCCCGTTTTTAGCTGCTATGTCAGAGAAAGATTTTGGGAAAGTGCTTATCATGGCAGGTTTCTAAAATGTCTTCAAAGGCTTACCTAAATTAATATAACGGAACTAATTGGTAGACTAAACCTATGTTTTGGGGCGTTTTCAATATTGTTGGTGGGTAGTCACATAGTTTGAGATGCACTGTTATGGCTCTAGAAATGGCTGTTTTTTCAAAAATATTGGGTAAAAAATGCGAAAAAATCAGATATTTTCACGTGCAAAATGTAAAAAACCCAGATAATTGCACGTGAAAAATGTGAAAAATATCAGTTTGTGAAGAAAAAAATCTAAAATATCGTATACCAACTGGCCACATGCCTGCGAAGGTGACCAGGTAGACCGCAGTTTCGGCTTTGATGGCCGGTGCCTTTTCGAACGCGCAACTGGCCATGGCCGTGCGTCCCCGTCCGTGTCTGACACTCGCCCCGCTTCTCTCCATCCCGCAGCAACATCCCAGGTCTCCTAATGAGCCGGTATATGCACAGGTGAACCGGGAGAAGAAGAAGTTGCGCCAGTACGACGGCCACTCGTACCAGGGCAGCGCCAACGAGGCTTGGGAGTATGAGCGCCAGCAGCAGCAGCAGCACCTCCTGGTGGACGGCCACGAGGAAGGGCAGCAGGGCCCCGGCGACTCCTGGGTCTGAGCCCTCGTGCTTCTTCCGCCTCCGACCTCCTCTCCTTCCACCAGCCGTCATCTTCCATTCTTTCGGTTGCACCGCCGTGTTCTTCTGTCGCTGTCTGTGTCTCAGTATCTTCGGTGTGCTACTTAATGGAAGGACAAGGGCCGCGGATTGCTTCGCACACATTCCAATGCTGGCTTCCGTGCGGGGACAAGATTCCGGACACCGAGGATTGCCAGGCGGTAAGACCCTTGGGCTCAAGTGCCCCAGCAGGAGGAGGATCGACCGCCGGATACCGCTGCGGCCCTTGGACCTGCGAGCTTTCCAGGAACGCTGACTTACACCGGACGCATACAGAGTGGGAGAATGGTGGTACGGAATCATGAACAGTATTAAGTTGACCCTGCATGTCTCGTTCATATGCAGCTGTTCTGTCATTGAGATTCACTGTCCTGACCGGGTACACTTATCCCGTAGCTGGAGAGGTAGGGTCAAACAACACCCAAAATTGCAGCTTGGCATAAATTAACTCGTTTCGTCTTGCTAATTTTTAAAGAAGTGTTTTAAGGTTGCAGCATGCCTGTGCCGGTATATATGTCGCTGATGAACGCTGAGGTTTACGGGGATAAATTAGCTGACGTGAAACGAATCAAGATGCAAAACCCATTTTATTCGTATTTACGGTGGCTTTCTCTAGGTCACTGTTTGCTTCTTTTATTTCTAATCCTACCCTGTAATTAATTACAGCCTTAAGATGGGGATTGTCTGACATGCTCGACCCTAGCGCCATCTACATGTATTCACCGTTAGGATAGCTCGACCCTAGCGCCATCTACATGTATTAACCGCTAGGGTAGCTCGACCCTAGCGCCATCTACACGTATTCACCGCTAGGGTTGCTCGACCCTAGCGCCATCTACACGTATTCACCGCTAGGGTTGCTCGACCCTAGCGCCATCTACATGTATTAACCGCTAGGGTAGCTCGACCCTAGCGCCATCTACACGTATTCACCGCTAGGGTTGCTCGACCCTAGCGCCATCTACATGTATTCACCGCTAGGATAGCTCGACCTTATCGCCATCTAAATGTATTAACCGCTAGGGTAGCTCGACCCTTGCGCCATCTAAATGTATTCACCGCTAGGGTCGCACGATCCTAGCGCCACCTACAATATACTGACCGCTAGGGTAGCTCGACCCTAGCACCATCTACAGTACATGTATTCATCGCATTTTGCAACTTGAATTTAGAAATACATGAAACAAATAGGGCCCTAGAGGAAGACTTCATAAACATGAATGAAACGAGTTTGGACCTGTGTTCAATTCATCTCATCTAAATTATCCTCGTAAACCTCACAGGTTGCAACCCGGCCTTAAACACTTATTTAAAAAGGCATTAAAAACAAATTCAAAACTTCACATTTTTTGGAATGCTATATCATCACACTTTTTCAATGCTGTAAGTTGAAAATAGTCGTGCTTTCGGTTCTCCTGTCACGGGACATTCTGGAACCATGTAGCCGTGGAGCCCTAGGGTGCTAGTGTGGTATCACGGGTTACCAGAAGCTCTACGGGAAAGGATTTGCCGCCTAAATGCCCCGTTGTTGGGGAAAGTCTCATGAACGGACTTGCTTCGGGTTCCAGAAAAGCCTCGCAAGTCCTCGGGCCGCGGGCAACGTGGTCGGACGTGGACCGAATCACTTCCCGATGCTCACGACCCACCCGAAACTCGATTCGCCATCACCCACGCAAGCCGCCCTGTATATGTGTGTGATATAATTAGCCCGCAGCCCTATTCACGATTCCGTGTATTCATATTCATCCACTTGGCTAAACGTGTTTCCTCTCAACTCTTCTTTTTGTATCCCGCCACTGGAAGACGTGACTCTAGTTTTCGTGCGTGTTTTACAATATCGATGTTGGCCACGGGACCTCGGACATCTGGGACACCCGGTCCTCCAGCGCCGCAAGTTTCAGGCTCCCGTCGGCCTTCGGACTCGCAACCAAGCCGGACGGGGCTCGTGTCCACATGATTTTATCTCTTGGTTTTTAAGTCGTTTTGTCCATTTTTATACTCGTGTTGTTTTTACTAATCTCGATTTTACCACCTAGATTCCGTCGATAGCGTTAGTTCAGTGTCCGTCACTGAGGAGGACTCTTCCGGTCTGCATGGACTCCTGACCGGAACCGTTGTTTGTGCACCCAACCAAGTTTTGATTGCATGCTTCCAATTTCGTTCCATCGGTTTTACCGGAACTTTTTTATTTAATTTCGCTTGCATCATGGGCAGCTCTTCACGTCTCCAACCCATGCGGATGCGGCTCCGGCTCCTTCGCTTGCCTCCACCTGTTACTTTTAACTGCTGTTTTTATCATTGGCATTAACCCAGGTTCTGTACCATGGATACCATTTAATTATTTTTTATCGTTATGATTTAGCGTACGTTCACGAGTCTCTTTTGTAAATTAAATAAACGGACTTAGTTGAAACATTGCTGATGTGTGGTTGATGACATCTGCCGAGCTTTCGATATTTGAACTCGTGTTTGGGTCAGTTTTTCCACCAATTTGGATTTGATGTGGAAAATCAAAATGTTAACAAAGTCATCCGGTTTTTGGCTGTTTGCACTTTGGAAGGTCAGTACGAAACGAGTGAAAACGGAGAAATTTTCACCAATTTCTTGTAAAAAAAAAACACAAAGAATAGACTTTGATTTTCTGTTGAAAAACAAAAATGCGGCATATATTATTGATCCGGTTTTTGGCTATTTGCACTCGTAGTTGGGTCTATGGATCTTATATGGGTCTTTTATCAGTACAAACAAATAGTGAAATTTTCACCAATTCTGGAAGAAAACCAAAGGGATTTTTTGTGGATATATGGTCTGTTTTTCCACCAATTTGGAGTTTTATGTGGAAAAACAAAATGTCACCAAAATCATTCGGTTTTTGGCTGTTTGCACTTTTGAAACGTCAGTATGAAACGAGTGAAACCGACAGAGAAATTTTCACCAATTTCTTGTAAAAAAAGCAAAGTGTAGACTTGGATTTTCTGATGAAAAACAAAGATGCTGCCTAAATTATTCATCTGGTTTTTGGCTATTGTACTTGTATTTGGGTCTGTTTTGAAGAACAGTAGAACAAATATTGAATATTTCCACCAATAATGTAAGAAAACCAAAAGGATTTTTTGTCGAAGGTGAAAGAAAATTTGGTAATTTGAATGAAGAATGAATACTTTCTTAATTTAAAATTTAGATTGGAGCTCATCATTTGTCCAGGTTTTCAAGAAACGTAACCACCTAACCAGGAAGCCTTTTGCAGTCCAAATAGCGTTCCAAAAAAAGCATACCCTTGGCGAGACTCGAACTCGCAATCTCCGGTTTAGGAGACCGGCGCCTTATCCATTAGGCCACAAGGGCAAGACGTCTAACCTCTCATCTAGGTAACTGTGATTAAAAAACTGCAGTTTCGCGCGTTTTTTTTATTTGAAATATTTTACTAGGTGATGTCAGGTATTAATTCATATCTGCATCGATTTCACAAGGGACTTTCAATATCGTCATAATCTGGAGCCGGCTGCCTACCTAACGCTGAGTCATTTTTGTAAAGGTAAAGTACAATTCGGGTTAGAATCCATCATTTGTCCTCCGGTTATGCAAAAATCTCTTTAAAAAAAACTACCCTTGGCGAGACTCGAACTCGCAATCTCCGGTTTAGGAGACCGGCGCCTTATCCATTAGGCCACAAGGGCAATTGAGAAACCTCACCCTTAAGTAATAGGTAAATTTCGTCCTTCCCTACTGATGGTTCCAAAATAATCCAATAAAAACCCTTGTGCGCTTCTGCTTGCACTTTGACTTACAGCGCTTTAACTAGATACCGCTGCGTTCTGAGGGCGCCAGTAACCACTCAAAGTTCAAACTTAGACCAAAACAAGAAATCCGACGTTCCAAGTTCCAACGGCGTCAGTAGCCAGCAGTGACTTGTACAAACAGCATCGTGAATTTCGTGCTCTTGTAATTTTGTTAATTTGTTCTCTGTGAAAATGGAGGAACCTGTGCAGGAGGCAAGAGAAACTTCTTTGGCCAAGAAATTGGCTACAGAGAACAAGCAAGGTCGTTTAATGGCCCTTCGATTCCTGAAGAAATGGATCGATTATGAGCAACTTGAAAACAATCTTGGTGAGTTCTTTAAAAATTGAAAAACTAACTTACATTACTCAGTTTACTCTTGGTTTGGTTAGCATTCTAGTTAGCAAATGGACGTGATCATAATTTTTGGTATGTGTGTAAAATCAGACAACACGAGTTTTAAAGCCACGAGTTTGGCTACATGTAAGCTCATTTTCAACAGTGTATTTTTTCACGATAATCAACATGCTAGTGGAAAATCGGTTTTGCTGAATTTGCCCTAAAATCAAGTCACTTGCGATTTCGCAATTATTTCGCAATATCGATGCCCGTAATGGCGGACGGAAGTACTTGTTGCCATGTAAATTTGGAACAAGTTTTTTTAGAATTAAGGCCGCTTCAAAGCTTATACTTCACAATGCAAAAAATGCTGATTTTTCCTAAAGAAATTAAACTTTTTAAAAGCATTAAATTTATTGTTTGCATTAATCGAAAGAATGGGTCGTCCGCAAGTGACCTCTTTCAAGTTTGCAGGCGTAACTTACTCAGTTTATTAATAAAAAATCGGAAAAGATGAGCAAATTGAAAGCGCGTTCGAAAATTCGAATGTGATTATAGGCTTTGATGCTTCCTAGTATTTAGATTTTTGCCATCTTTTTTTAAATAACGGCATAATTTACCACTTAAACCTTAATTCGAAGAGGTCTCTGGCGGACCACTCATTCTACAAGGTAAAAGATAAATTGTGTGGTTTTATTAATTTATTGAAGCAAAGTAGCCTGTGTTCAGAATATTTTTGCATTGTGTCGTTGTGGGGTATAGGCTTTCAAACTGGCTTAAATTTCGACGAATTTGCAACCCATATAAAAATCACTGTAAATTTTAAATTGTGCGTTTGACGAATGCATCAGAACGACATCTTAGAATTTCGATTGGCCTAATTTTTGGAAGTAAAATGTGGTGACCCTTGCTATTTCCGCCAGTGTGAAATATTGCTTTGCTATTTTTTATAATTTTTATGTCCTTGATTTGCCTGCCCATTTCCAGACGAGAATATTTTCCATCACTCTACTACTAAGTTAAGCATGGACAACGTATAGTTGCTATGCTTGCTCAATTTCGTGCCAGTTCTTCTGTTTTCTCAAGGGTGGACTTTGAATTTCATTGGATGGAGTCATGACCATTGTTTGAACTGAGTCATCAAGACATTGTAAGACAGCAGTTTTGTGGCCTTTAACCCTATATCTAAGGTCAGGCCCCTTTTGCCAAAGTGCAACAGTTCAGAATAGTAGCACTCTTGACCCAAAAGTATACCCTTTGATAAGTGTCAGTTGAAAGTGCGTTTTGACACCTGCACTTTCGAAAGTGTCACTTTTCAAAAGTGAACATTTTAATTCAAATGTTTGTGACCACATTCCATCCTAATTAGTCTAATATTGATGAATTTCTCAATTCCTAACCAACTTATGAGTTGAAAAGGTGTGTACAAATACAGTAAGTAATCTTAGTGCACAAAATTTTAGAAATTTCTTAGGGAAAAGTTATCGGATGTTATCAAAAGAAATTTACTTAGTAGCCTACTGTACCTGCGAAGAAACTATAATTACATTTACAATAAATGCATCTAAAACACGATTTTTATTAAAAACAATTGCTGTCTCAACTTATAAAATTGACATAGGGGGCGATGGTATGTACATTTTTCTCGGTTCTCGCCACTTGCAAAGTTTACAACTCGTAGGCCTAACAAACTGAAAATTTTGAACTTTTATCCCAATCAATCAAATAAAATATGGTCTGGAAATGCAAGCCACTGTCACTACCATAACAGAGTGTCTACTGGTCATAGCAGTCATGGAAAAGTCATGTAATGAAATTCAGGTCATGGAATTGTCCTAAAATTTACATTTGGGCCATGGAATTATTGCCTTTTATTGGGTCACAAAATAAAAATTTAGGTTACCAGTAAACAGGGTGGTTACCGGTCACGGAAATTTCCTCAAATGAAATTCAGGACATGAAATTTACTTTAGGGTGATGAAATTTTGGCCTTTGGTTGAGTTACAAAATAAAATTTTGGGTTTAAATTCATCATTTGTCATGCCAGTTTTGCAAAAATTTCGCCCAGGGCGATTTTATTTTTATTTTTGACTAATGATCACGTCATCATTGTGGTGGAGGACGCTTTCTGGAAATCACTATTATGTGATGACATGAAACTTGAACTGCCCCAGTTACTAACGCTAAATAGGCATTGACATTTTTTTGAAGTCATTGAAAAGTCGAATTGAAAAGGTGATATGGTAATTTTAAAATACTACTGTTTGCCATTGCTTTGTCCTGAACTGGTGTCTGGTTTTTTTTCTCTAGAAATTAAGTATGTCAAAATACTTAATATGTGGAAGGGACTGGTCTACTGTATGTGGAGGGCTGACACGCCAGATATCCAGGTAAGCATGATATTGTTGTGTGACTTTTGCACTTTTATGCTTAAACGTTAAACCCGTTCAAAAAGTGTCATTTTACCGTGCTACCCTCGTATCTGGTGGGTATAATTGCAAAATGAACATATTTTGTCAGAATTACAAAATTCTCGTATGAAGTATAGAATCAGTACAATTTGAAAGTTATCACATTGTTATTGGCATAGTTATAGCAGGGATGTGGCCGCTGTGAAAAATCTGAAAAATTAATAACGTGTATGAAATATGTGAAAATTTGGGAGAAAAAAATGTGACAAATTTGGTAGATCCATGCATGGAGGCCATGAATCAGTATTCACATTGGGTCCTTAATTTCAAAGAAAACGTAATAAGATTTGATTATTTTTATCGCTTGTTTTTAAATTTCTACTGACTTTCTGTTGGATATAATATTTCTGACATCTTAAAAAGCCATTGTGGCTAAAAATCATTTCCACTAAAACACGCTTAAAATCCATTTCTGGTCGAATATTTAAAAAAATTGCCGGTGGCATCGTTTCGTATCATTTTTTATACAAACATGCGGAGCTCCATCATTCGTGGTCATTAATCAGTATTCTCCTTGGGTTCTTAATTTCATAAAAAACGTGCACAAATTTGATTACACCTTATTAAAATCCATTTCCGGTAGCATATTTAACAAAAATTTCCTGTGGCATCATTTCAATATTAATATTTACAAACGTGTGATTTTTTACAAAAGCATGCTGAGATCCATCATTTGTGGTTTACTTTTTGTAACAGTTTTGCCTACGGCGTTCTCAATATTGTAGGCAGCTCGCAAAAGTCTCATTCTAAATAGCGACTCCAAAGTTTGAGAACCGGTGTTATAGCTTATCTTTGCAGAAATATTGGGTGCAAAATGTCAAAAATTCAGATATTTGAATATGAAAAATATCAGATACTTTGGTAGCCCTTCTAAGCAATGTTAGTCAAGTACCACTTTTCCGATGGCTGTCTCCACCCTTCAATTCTGGCAGTCAATGCGTTCCACACGTCCCCTCCTATTTCTTCCACTTCTTTTCTTGCCTTTTTCCCGTACCTGGCCCCGACCACGAAATAGGGATCCTCCTTGCCGATGGAGCCAAGGACGTATTTGACGATGTCGCTGCTATCTTTCGGCTTCCAGACGCAGTCGTAGCGGTTGTAGAGGCGAAAATCCTTGTCCCTTGTAACGTTCTCGAAGAAATCCTCAGCGGTAGTCAGTTGAACCATTGCCTTTCCGCGAGGCTCTTCGGACCGTGAGAGGTAGGCAACTTCCGATGTCTTGACGGAGGTGACATTGGACGAGAACTGGCCCACGTAAATGGCCAGCTCTTTGAACTGGTTTGGTTTGCAAGTTCTGACATTGCCGAGTAGTATGATGTCTCTACAGCTGACAATAGTGGTCGAAGGCCCTCTGCCGATGTGCACCATTTCGTGCACAGTTCAGTGTTCTTGGTCACTTTCAACCTGTATCTGGCCTGCATGGCGAAATGCCAGCAGTTGTTGGAAGCCAGGTTGTACTTGCCGAAAGCGTTGCTGCCAACGGAGTCGAGAGCGAAATTCTTGATGTCCGGAATGGCCTTCGGCTTGTGCGTCTTGTCCCACGAGTTGTTGATGCGAAACCTGGAGCCCTTGATGACCTCTTGAAACTGCGAACGCATGATAGTGCCGATCAACTTCTTGACCGTTTCGCCGGCATCTCCAGAACCGGGGCCGTAGCGATGGACCAGCGGTGAACCATCAGTGTGCAGAAGCCGGCCGATGGCCACTGCCCAGTGACTGTACACGTTCTTCCGGTTGAACTCCACCATGTCCCCCGGCATAAGCAACCATGAGAACGACTCTAGGTCTTTGGCTGTATACCATGGGGTGCAACAATGGTCATCCAGCCGGTTGTCCAACGCTGCTTTCGGATATCTGACTTGTTCTACAAAGTCGGTGTTGCCATTCGTTCCTAACTCGAACTGGCAGTTCTCTAAATCCTTCCTGCCAACTGCCGCCAGGGCGGCGCTGACAACCTCCTCAACGGGATTTGGAGCAGTTATTCTGTCCCTGGCGTTGTTGATGCGGATGCTGTTTGATTCGCTAAGTTCTTCCAAGGCGATCTCGTGGACTGACCCCCTTTCGTAGCTGACCGGGTGCGACAGGAACAGGAAGTTGCTCCCGAAGCGATGCGCCATCTTTGGTTCATGGCCGCTGCGAGTGCAGACGGCCCAAATGTACCAGTGGTCCATGAATTTGAGCTGAAGGATGTCGCCCCTTTTTAACATGGCGCTAAGTTTGACCAGCTCCTGGATGTTGTCCACACGATGCCATTCGGACACCATTCCAAAGTTGGCCATTTTGTCCTGCGGGATATAGTATGGTCATAGGCTTTTAAATCATTCGTGCAAATCTTGACACATGCCACGCAAATATTTTTAAATGGACATTTATGTTAAATGATGATTGAACTTTTATTTCAAAGAAAAAACGTTAGCGTGATGGCCAAGAATAACGAAAATGACAGCTTTTCGGAATTCTAAAATTATGAAATTCTGGCTATTGTTAAAGCTAGTTTAGCAGTGTGGACCTGTGTGGCTTTGCTATTTCGAAACATTTAGAAACATCCCTTGTACCGGTCGCCCTGTAAATGACCTTTTGGAGTTTTGTCATCTGTGACTTTTTATAAATGACACAATTTATACACAATATGACACAATATGACTTTTAAATGACTTTTTCATCATGACTTCAAAATGTTTCAATGCATATTAGAATATGGAACTGTTCGAGTTTTTGTCATAATTAGCGATTTTTAGAAGCGTCCTCCACCACAGTGAGGACATGATCATTAACCAAAAAAAAAAAACACCACAGGCGAAATTTTTTGCAATATTAGATGAAAAATGATGGATTCAAATTTTTATTTAGGAAAGTAAAAACTTTATTACCCTAATGTAAATTTTGTGACTTCCATAAATTGCTTCAGTCGAACACAGTGATGTAACACCACTTTTACATCCAGACTTAAAGTTAACTTAAATAAAACCCACCTTACACCAAAGCAAATAATGGCCACTCGTAGTTTCTCATTGGGCCAAGTTGGGATTGTGATCTATGTGAGTTTTCTAAAACCAGATGCAGCGCATACTTCTTATGTTGGCGATGCTTCGCTACATCTGGTTGTATATATATTTACCGCACAGTCCATTTACATGATATTTCTACCAAGTGATTTAACGTCTGCATGTAATCAGTGGAAATTATAACTTTAAGAAAGAGAATTACTTACATGTAGTGGCAGCCAGCAAAGGGCCAACCAAATGAAAATGAGCAAAATTTTACAGGAAACTCCTGTGATTCATGATGCAGTGTACGTCATCTCCTGTCACATTTCGGCGAATTTAGTCCTAGATGAAGTAAGACAGAACTTGAAAACAACACATTTTTACAAATAAATTCTTGAGAAATGTGGAAAAATAAGTAAAGCTATAGTGGAAAGTTGTTCGTGCTGTACCACAATGCATTTTGCAAATACTCAGAAATGTTGTGCAACATGTCGAGATAATTAAATCGTTATTTTGAGGTGGTCAAACTTTTTACATTCTAAATTTGGTTTAAAATCGATCAAATGTATCGAATTTTCCAACTAAGTTTTTTGACAGCATATGCTTTTGTGTGACTAAAATTTATTTCGACCAAATTCGTAATTTTTCCTTGTTTGTGTAAATTCTTCAATTTCCTTGGGGTGCCCCAGACCTGGAAAAGCAGGGAAATTGAAATAACCTGGAAAAATCAGAGAAAATGGGTTTAGTAAAAAAAAAGCCAGAGAAGTTAAACAAATCAATGATACTTTTTACACAGATAGTTATTGGTTAACACAATAATAAAGATGTCCAAGAACTTTATTGAAGAAATGGATGATGAAATTGTTATTTAAAAACACTGGTTGGTCAGGAAAATTAGTTTTAAAGTCTGGAAAACTCAGGGAAGATGAAAATGTCATCTCTAGGATAACCCTATGAAAACGTTCAAAATATCGTTCTATAATTTATTTTAATGCAACGTATTTTTGAAAGAAAACCAAAAAATGAATGACCAAGTTCTTCTATTTGGCTTCAGTGCGACAATGTAGAAATATGCCACATTAAAAGAAATGAAATTCTGAGCAGTGGAGTACACCTAATGACAAGTACAAATTATAAAAATGCATTCTTAGTTTGATGAGTACAATTCCTTTATTATACAAATACACCTTTACTGTAATCAACTGCAGCCATATTGATTAAAAACCTTATATTCAAGAGCAGGTTCTTTTTACTTTATATTGGTCAATGGGGAAACTAAAGGCGAGGGTGAAAATAAGCAGTTTTAATATGGAAAATCTTGGAAATGCATTGTATTCGACTTATAATCCCGTATGGGAGTTCGAATATTATCTCATCAAAGGTCTTCATGTCGCCAATATCATTCCCTGTACCATATAACAAATTTCCTGTATTTACACTAAATGCTGGTGACACCCACCCACCAATACCTTGCACTTCCTTTCTTGCCTTTTCCCCGTACCTAGCACCGATGACGAAATATGGGTCCTCCTTCAACTCAATTCAACTCAGTACCCTACTGTCAGAAATTTAATACCCTGTGGTAGGGGGGTGTAGTCCATCAACCCAAATTAAGATTCGGTGGGAACCACCAAGACATCATTGTCAAATTGAATTTCTTGAAGCTTAAGGCTATCCTGTGGAAGAGAATTCCAACGTCGAATGACATGCATCCTCGTATAACCGAGTTCGACTGTATTTCTCTCTCCATAATCACCATTTTGTGATGATATAATGCTTGAACGTATGGTCATTTATTACAAAAAATACAAAAATTACAAAAATACCTTTTTCAAACCATTTTCAGTCCATAGATTACCAAAAGCAGGACACTCAAGCCAGCACTGGGATTAACCTCTTCGGCCGCGTTGCAATTGTTGGTTTGGCAGAAGCACGAGACGTACAAGTGGCCTTTTGTCATGCTAATCTTGAAACATCCTTCGACTAATGTCGTCGAATCTCCAGTATCACTTTTTTCTGAATGACATCCTCTCTTGAAGTTCTTGGTCAAACCTTTTTCGACCACAGTTTGCTTCACGCAAAACCGATCGTGGCCAGTTGGACAGGAGAAATTTAAGTTCATTTTGTCGGCAGACGTCCACGTCCAGTAATCCTCGCATTCGGGTCTCGAATTTGCGGAAATTTCGCACTGATAACAAAACAAACATTGTCCAAAATCGATCCAGTTCAAGCAGAAAATACCCAAAAATGACATCGAAATGATCTGCATTTTCAAATAATCATTAATTGCGGAATTGTTTCGCGTCGTTAATTGGCTATCGGAAAGTAAATATGAAAATATATCACTGTTTTTACGTTTACGGATTGATAAAGATTGAAAATTTGCCAAATTTTTGCGAAATCCGAACCAACAAAAAATACCAGCTGGATTTAGAATTATAAAATGGCGGCTGGAATTAGAATTAAAAAATGGAGGGCGATATTCGAACCAGGTCACGCGCGTCGAAGCTAAGTGGTGATTCGCGAATTACCGCACTCAGGAGAATATTCTCATGAAATGATTTAATTAAATTAATAATTAATGTGACCTAATTATATTTCAAGAATTTGCGTTTGGAAAACGACGAAAGGTTCAACCGTGACGTTTGTGATGCGATTGCGTTGGCATTCAATTCACACAACTGTATTTTCCGTTTCACGTTTTGTTTTTTGCTTGGCTACCAAATCCTAACTTGCTAAGATAGGCGCTTTCAATCCTAACTTGCGAGTCAAGTGCGCTTACGCTAAGAGGAGATTCTCGACTTGACGATCAGGGAAAACAACTTCAGCTAATGTATTTAACTAATTATCACTGCTAATTTTATTTTGTAAACGGCGATAAGAAACGACGAAAAGTTCAATTGCTTCGAGTCTTTCAGTGCGTTCGTGTTATTAATGCATTTACACTCGCAGGTTTTCATGCCAGTTTATCGTTTCAACTCACATGCAAAACCCTAACTAGATATCAACTTCGGAATCCTAACTATCCATTCTCGTGACGTT
>JAQGAF010000833.1:0-39754 GCA_034687865.1 Kryphioiulus occultus | reverse complement strand
GCTTTAGCAAAGTCCAAAAAGACAGCATCCACTTCCTTTCCATTGTTTAACGAACTATGGATATCATGAATAAAAAGTGCCATCTGGGTTTCGCAAGAACGTCCCTTTAGTAACGAAGATGATAGTAACAGCTTTTGTAACAATATCCCCTGACTTTCCCAGGTTTCCCAGGTCAAATACATGTATGCAACTCAATTTCCCTGTCTTTCCCTTACCAAATCTGATTAATTTCCCTGACTTACCAAATAAAAAATGTCACGTGTAATTAAGATTAACTTTAACCAGGATGACTAGCCAAACATTCAATTGAATAATTTCCCTGACTTTACCAGGTTTCCCAGGTCAAATATGTTATTTCTCCCCTACCTTTCAGTTTCATGGTTCATACCAAAATTTGCAACTCAATTAACACAATTTAATCGGGATTTACCGCCGCATTAGGGTGGACACCAGCATTGTTAAATTGAATTTCTTGTAGCTTAAGGCTGTCATGATTTTCAAATCATTGATAAATGATAATGTTTGTATTATTATTCCGCATGATGTTTTTAAAACATGAATTAGAAGTTACTTCAGTTTCTTGCCACGGACTCTCATACTTTAATCTAACAATACCAAAATGCACCCATGCGCAATGTTAGGTTTTTGTGTATGTGTAATAAAAAAATTCATACACTCCCATGTCGAAGGTTGAATACACTTAGGACTGATTGGATTGTGGTCATTCAGCATGTAATAAATTCTTGTTTCAAACCAGACAAACATCCCCATATTGATTTTACTAAAGAACAGAAACTATGAAAACTTTGGCAAACAGACGAGGATGCATAAGAGAAATTGAAAACATATTTCAAGCAAATTTGGTTAGATAAACGAAACTGATGTCTAAAATAGCATACAAAATAAGCACTGTAGCGATGTATTTCTTCAACGGAAAGTTTTGGTAAATAAAAGTAAATATTCTTCGGTATATACATGTACATGTAACATTTCAATGTATATTTCAAGTTTAGGAGACAAGAAACACACCTGAACTACATGTACAATTCAGTGTTCTTTAAGAAAAGGTTTGACTGCATGGTTCATACCAAAATTTGCCACTAAATTTCCCTGACTTTCCCTGACCAAATCTGATTAATTTCTCTGAATTATCAAATAAAAATGTCGCATGTATTAAAATTAACTTTATCTGCAACACTGCAATTAATTACATTTTTGTATTTTTCTGTCAGGATGACAAGCCAAATCTTCTATTGAATTTCCCTGACTTTTCCAGGTTTTCAAGACACTTTTTCAAAAATATCCAGACACTTTTTCGAAAATTTACAGACAATTTCAAGAAACATTTTTACAGATTTGATCCAAGCAAATACGGTATATACCATATGGCGGAAATTTTAGAAATAATAGATCTGATCAAGAAATTATGGAATCAGCCCACAATTTTTTAAGAAAAAGTAATAATATTAATAATTAAGACACTGCCATACGCGCAATTTGTGTGTAACAAAATGATGCATTTTAGGTGATATTTTCATAAGGAAAATTAATAATAATGTTAAGAAATGATAATGAAAACGTCGTAGGCGAAATTTTTAGAAAACGTAGATCAGAAATACAGCTTTTCGGGAATTACTTATGCCAATCAAAATAGTTGTACCACAGCAAATTTCCAGACATTATGAATTTCCCTGACTTAGTGGTCAAAATGTCAAGATTTCACTGACTTTGCCTGATCCCATTTCATTTCCCTGACTTTCCATGACGGTATGAACCCTGCACTGTGCTGGGAACGTAAATTCATGCTATACAGTTAAAAATGACATCAGAGGCTGTTGAGTACAACCACCCCTCCAACTAGGATGTCGTTTATGCGCGGACCCTTTGCAAAATTTTGAGATATAGACTTTACGACTGTTCTGCATTATTTAATTGGCAAATAATACAGACTTGCAATCAGCGAAGAAATTAGCCAACCATGAATTACTCATTCATTCGTTCAACCGCTTTAAATGAATGTGTTTTGGCAAAGGTAACTTCTAGTTCTCCACCATGGGGGAATAAAAGTCTAGTTTCATAAGTACTGAGGGAATTGGTGGGAAATCAATGGCTTTGACGTTGCGTAAAATGCACAGGAGCAGAATAACACTGTTTGTTTGTAAATAATTTCGGGCGTCTCTGGTAATAACGCCGACTCTCATTCGTGCATTTTAGCGCAATGGGAAAACGAGTAAAACGCAATTCGAGTCGAAAAAGGTCACGAAAAATTAATTTTCATGCGATTATAAATTAGAGAATCGGCTCATCAAAGGCATCTGCGACACGCTTTGATAATTTCGTTCACGAGTTATACGCTGAATGCCACATCCAATTATAATCGACAGCACTGGGCCTTCTTCGCTTTTAATTGCATTTGCTATCCAATATACATGTAGGATGATCGTGCGTGTGGTGTACGTGCATTTATATTGACGAATTATTGCGCTAATATAGAAGAAACGAGCAGAAGAATCACGTTAACCTCTTAATTACGAATGTACAGAACCGCCTTCTTCGAGAATGACGTCAGTAAAGACGTGAGAAGCACATCGACGACAATGACTGCATATTCGGGATAAATACTCAGTACAGAATATGTTCAGCTCCAAATGTGCAAAAACGGCATCTCAGAATTATCAGCAAGAGACAGCATTACCAGAACGTGTTTTACCCAATTCAAACAAATTTGCCAATTTATTACCAACGCGATATTTACGGTAAACGTGAATTCGAGATGTGTTTTTACACAACGGAAAACCAATTTTACAAAATTTTGGGCAATTTATTCGTGTTTGGAAAGCAGTTTATCCTAACCTAATCTAACCAAGAAATGCAATGCCTTAATTTAGCTGCCCCTAACTTCAGGCAATCACTGACAGCCGAAGAGCAATTAGGAAATGTCCACTTTCTGATACATGAAGTGTCCATGCTTGAGCAAGGCATTACTGTTGCACAATGTACACATGTACTCATGTAGCAAAATGTACACGTAGAAGTACAATGTACACATGCACATGTACATGAATATAAGAAAAATTAACGCAAACTAAGTTTATTTAATAACGATGTTTCGTTAGGTAATGTCAACCTAACTTGGTCTAACACTCCAAATTAAAACGAACAGCAAAATTTTGATAACAATGCGACGTTTTTATGTCATATTTGATAGCACAACACTCAAATTCAATAAGGGGTAATAATGTCAGTAATGTGAGCAATTGTTTATGGATTATCACGATAATCATTTTTATTGTAAGCTGTCCTCAAAACAATCGACTTCAGATGTAAGGGACATCATTCGTAAATTAGTATAATTTGTAATGTTTAGTACGTACGAATACGGCTAACGAATCCAAAACGTAAAATGTGTTAGTAAATGTGAGATCATTTGATTTCATTTTTAAAACATAAACAAGACGCATAAACTGTGAACATAATGTATATACGCTGGAATCCAAGGAGTTTAATTGCCTGGTTTAATTTACAGGATTTTATGTTTCCTATCTCACAATTTCACGCTAAATTTCAATGATTGGTCCACTGACAACGCGTCCTTCATTGCTAAAAATGCAAATCGGTAATATGAAATTTCAGTAATGACACTCGAATTTTGGCATTGTGTTTCCCACAACCGAACATAAAAAGTGCCACTTACAAACCTAATTTTCTTAAGATACACAGCAGTGAATCTTTTCCAGCACTGGTCTGCCCAATTTTTTCCTCTTTTCACAGCACTCTAATTAGGGATTCGTTTTGATCGTGCCTTGCCAGACTAATAAAACCAAAGGGCTAGAAAAAGAAAATAATACAGTAGACGTTATAGCGCCAAGAAATCTTGGTTGAGTCCTGGAACAGCCTTGCTGAGCTTTGTCAAGACTTGTTTACACATTTCCTAAACGTTATCCAGTTTGCTTGCATTTTCAGACACATAAAAAGCATTTGGGGCACTGTCACCGTGTAAGTTGCCTTGTTATAAGATAAAGAAAATAATGTATTTGCAGAGAAAATTATCAGCGTCAAAACGAACGCCTGTAGCATTAAACTAACCGTTGTGATAAAAGCATTAATGATACTCAACACACAAGTTAATTCACTAGAACAGCTGCCATTTTCAAACTGACAATGCAGAGTGATCATATATATAGTTTTATCCTCATTACATGAAATAAAAAACATTCCACCTTTTTCTAAAATGTTCTATGCAATTAACAGTTTTTAAAATAAAATGATTTTTGTAACTTGCACCCTGTACATTCCCAGACAACTTTTTCTGAGCAGAATTTAGTTTTTCAATCATGCTTGATTTACTTGGAGATTTCTTCTCGAAATCTTATCGTTTTTGCTCAAATGCATGAAAAATGACATGCTGTTTCCCAAACGAATCTGTTTTGTCAACTTCTACAGCTGACTGCTGTTGTGTCAGCTATTATGACATCGGGTTATTCGTGGCTTCCCCATGTACAAATAAATAAAAGCTGGATGTGTTGCAGTACGAAGCATGTAAATTATTCATTTCGTTACGGCACTAAATTTTACGATATGTCAGCAAAAAAAACGCAGCCAGAAGAATATATGCTAAACTTTTGACAACATTTTGGGTATATTTATTGAGTTTGCATATATTTCGTAAATCAAACCAAATTGCGGAAATTCGGCGATTCGGAGCGTTTTATGTGCAAAAGCAAAAATCTCCATTATTTTTATTTTGCAGGCAAATGCATTTCCTGTCATAGAAACAAGTTAAACAATGTATATTACGATACATTACTTACGTAAATATTTCATCAATATTTTAACGGCTTGCAGCACAGACTTGGTTAAAAAAAGGTTGGAAGTTTAAGCAAGTTTTAAAGAGATAGTGCCGAACATGCAATCAGATATACTCTAGATATAGCCAAATGATAACGAAGTAAGGAGGCTAGCCAAATCCTGATTTGTCAGCTTTACGCATGATTTCGCTGCATTTGCAACATTCTACTCGGTTGAAATTGGTGTAAAGCTAGTAAACATCAAAAACCTGCACTTTTTATGGTATCATAACATGTAAGAGCGCTTTTAATTTCCTATGTTAGCATACGAGACTTAATGTTATTTACGAGCTAGCTGGTATACTGCGTTTCATCGTTAGCGCTACTTTCACCTACTGACACCAATTATGACGACAAACGAGTCATAAAAGTAAAAGACTTTAGCAAACTACACCACATAATTCCATATAAGCCAAGATTGCTCCAGGGAAAATTCCTGACCCCAATTCTGTCTTTGCATTAATACGTGCAATATGGAAATTATTACATAAAATCGTAGTCGTACAACAAATAGCTTGAGAACACTTTAAGGAGTGAATTCATCTACTAAGTAGCCCTCAAACAAACAGTTCATTTCGTATGCATTGTATAAAAGGCGTCTAAATTAAAGCCTATACATGTATGTGCAGCATGAAAGAATTTAAAATGTCAACCTGTTTTATGTCTGCTGAGAGGTTCTTTACCAGGATGGATAAAATTCTGGTCGAAACATCGATTTCAGCATTGGCAAAGTAAATATTTGCCTAATTAAACATTGATAATTCAGCTCGAAAACACAATACCCATTCTGGGAATTGGATCATGAGTCATGAAGCAGGGGCATGCTTTGCATTGGCAAACCATTAGCATTTTGAAACTTGACTGGGATGGATTGGGTCCATTAACGAATATATATTATAGGCATCCACCGAACTAATTTATACCTGATAAATTATGAACATGATGCAGAATTACGTCACGCAAGATCACGTGGCTCGTTTGTTTTTCATCTGGTGTTGTTGCAATATTTTTGTTTTTGGAATACAATAACCGAATACCAAAATATTGCCGCCACATTGGAAAAAGAAGTGTGCACTTCTTTTAATATTTTGGAGAATACACTACCAGCCTGGGATATACTACAGATTAGACCCTGCTCCGAATGTGCACGAAATATTTATAGCCACATGCAATTTTAATGCATTTTGAAATGCATTATTATACATGCATTGGAAACTACATTTTAAAATGCCTGTAGATTGAAACAAATTTACTTTCAAACTGTATTGAGAAATACATGTACATTTGAAAATGCATTTCTGAGTGCATTTTAAGATGTGCTTTAATTAGTTTATAATGCATTATGGAAGGAATATTGCAATATTTTAAATTGTGTTGGAGAATGTATTGTATAAAAATCACACTGTAATGTAGTTAGTGTGTTTTGTTTAATGCATAGTGTAATTAATTCTGTTTGCATTGAAGAATGCATTTTACAATTTATTCCAGTGTACAATGTTAAAAGCCTTGCTATATATTTTATAATTTCAAGGTTTAAAAAAATTTCAATTCTGAATTTAAAAAAACACATTAAAATATTCAATAAATAAATTATAACTGGCAATGAAATAAAGTTTAAAATTGAAAAATACAACTGTGTCATTCAATTCAATGCAACACAAACAACTTATGTACGTATGCATAATTGTATAGTTTCAAATACAGTGTGAAATACACAAGACAGTATACTGTATGTTGTAATGCATTGTAAATTGCATTAGTGAAATGTATTTTTGTTTACAATACCAAAAGTATTTCGTGATGCGATAAAAACGAACAATGCATTAGCAATATACATGTGTTTTATAATTCGTATTGCATTTCACAATGCATTTGAAATGTATTTCCACTCCATGTGGGCATTTCAACCCTACTTGTTTAGTATACAAGAATGAGAATTATGCTAGCTGTCGAAATACATCCTTTTTGTGTTTAACCTATCCTAAACTAAACAAACCTAAAAATATAATTTCCCTATTTCTCTGCCCAAAACAATCAGGAAATCACCGCCAGCCTACGAGCCGTTAGGAGAAGCCCAATTTCTCATGGTGTCTATGGAGAAGCAGTAAAATAATATCGCACTAAAATTTATCATATGGACAAACATTTATAGTTTTCGAAGATTACTAGATACATGTATGTAACTTTGCAATACCTTGTTTGGGGTTTAAAAACTTATACACTTAGTTATAGAATCAACCTCTGAAGTGGCTTAACAATTTGTCTAATATGAATTGCGGTAAAATGAAGCACATCAAACACTGAATAAGTAATCCTACACCAGGAAAATGCAAATAATATACAAGATGAAAGTCATTATAACATTGGTGCTTTGCATACCTCTGAGGTTCCTTAAAAATTTGTCCAATATAAATTGCGGTATAATTAATAGATAAACATTTCCGAAGTAATTCTGCGCTAGGAAAATGTTAATAAGATATAAAATGAAAGTAAACATAACATTGGTGGTTTGAATTCACCTAAGCATACAGTTCTTGTTCGCACGTAAATCATTCATGCGTGCATATTTACATCTTGAAGCAGTTTTCTGATTCAGTGAAGATGCACCCCTTAAGCAATCCCATGTCTTGAATGTATATCTTTGAAATTCAAAGACGTGAATCTACACAACGTTTTTATTTCTGCCACTTGATATACAGTATTTTATACCAGAGGAATCGCCTATAAGTATATGCAGTACTGTATGAATTATAATGTACGAATACTGTTGGCCAAACTTTTTGAATATAGGCTTGTTATAAACTGAGTCCATGGGTTTATTAATCTCTCCATTTTAACGATTTCAACTAGACTTTTCCTGATGAACTTAACATTATATTCTGATGAAATCGTACATAAAAGTACGACAAATCATCAATTAGCAGAGTTTGGAAACCTCAATTTTGACGTTTCTCAGTAACGGTTAACAACCTAATCAACCATTAGGGGAAGAAAGGTGCAATCGGTCATAAACCATTCTTTTATAAATGTTAGGTGTAAGCTGCTGTACTAGGGCACGATTCCCGCAGATCGTTTACAGACTTTTTATTGTGTTTTAAGGCTATAAAGTCAAGCTTTTTTACGTGATTTCGACGAGCGGCAAAACGGCATTGCATAGCAACAGAATTTGCACTCAGGATACATGCAGCAAATAAAAATCAAAGAAACATGAAAAAACTCATCAAAAAATGAAAATGACGATAATTTCAAGTAAGGTCGAGGTTGCACTAAAATAACTAAAGTCATGGACAACTTAGAGAAAGTTGGTTGGCATTTTAGTTCATTCATTTCGACTCTTTAACCATGATTTCGAATGTAAAAATTGAAATTACTCAATCCCGAGCTTTGGTGCATTTTTAGACATTTTAAACAAACACACACACACGCAAGAGTTCGCTATGCCAATTTCTTACTGTAATTTTTTACTTTTCTGATTTCACACAACCTAAGATCACAAACTTAATAATTCATCCTGTGATGGACATTTGCACTAAATTCATGCGAATCATTTTACTTGTCGAAGTTTAGTATACATGCACCCCAATTTAATTGAACTCAATGCAGTACCCTAATAGCAAAAAAAAATACGCCAGTTGGTGTAGGTTGACTGAAACCCATGGATATACCAAATTTAAGAACTGCACTTTTGTCAGCTGGTTAATTTCAGAGAATTTATTTTTAATCGGAAGCTGAACAAAGTTTAATGTTAACTAAAGTTAACTATTTTTCTGGTGCAGGTTGTACGAAACTTATTAATTTGTTGATACCTAACAACCCTACGAATCAGCCAATTTAGAATTAGGCCCTTTAAATTTAACCGAAGATATTTTCATCATTTTATAACGTGGGCAGTGCAGCAGGTCTGTATATCTTTACCATCAAGGTTTGAAAACGGAATTTCGTATACCAATCGACAAATTGACAAATTTTAAAGTTAGGGGACATCCAAATGTAATGACAACAATAGTTCGTGATGTTCATACCCTCCTCCCATTTCAGTATTTTTAATAATTCTCAAAACCTCCCTTAAACAATAACATTCTTTGAACAGAAACAAAAATGTCTCGAATTGAGAAAACTTTTCATACAAAATGACAAATTTTACCCCACAAAATAATAATGATACGAATCATACAGTATGATAAAAAAAGCAACAACACCGGACAATTTTGTTGCAAAACTATAAAACTGGATCAAAAATAATGGATTGCAACACAATGTATGAAAAACTCAATTTGGCCACCCCCTCACTTCGGTCATAATTCCTCATACGTTTTCAATGACTGACTGACAGACTGACAACATTCGATATGTCGACTGCATAATAACATGTAACCTGACTAATCCAGCTGTTAGTCAGTGTACTTGGCAAAAATGATGCAAATGAAAACCAATTAACTGTTATGGAGATATGACCACCAAACAAGAGCAGCCACAAAGCACTGACCAATGGCCACTGAGTTTGCCATAACTGGTTGACAGACTGGCAACATTCGATATGTCGACAGCATATTAAAAAAGAAGCACGCCAACTGTCAGTGTACTATAAACAGACAAAAACGATGTAAACGAAAACCATTTAACTGTGTCTGGGGTTACGAGCCTGGCCTCAGATACAGTATACAGTATACAAACATGCACATGATGCACATGCAACCGAGATACAAAAAAAAATTAATTAATACAGGTTGTCGCAAAAAAACGATATGAGCTTACTCACAGAAAGGTGTATATCTTTCCGATTTCGCTATATAACCAGCGTGTCGACTGCAACACCGATGCCCATTGTCCATATCTGAAGAGATCTCGCATCACGAATTAAGACAGGGGTCAGGGGTCCATCCTCAGGGACTCCATACGACGGGAGTACAGGGTGAGGCGACGGGGGTCAGTTTTAATAGTAAACAAGCGACATGGCAAACGCAGGATTTGGTTGCTAGCAGAAACAGCAGGGTGTCAAATCCGCAGTCAGTGGTAATCCAAAGGTAGAGATAAGATAGCTCGTGTAAAATGGTATCCAAAAAAGGTGCAAAAACAGGAGATATGACGGCTGAAATGTGCTCGGAATGAAAATGCCGCATGGATCCTCCGAGTACAATACTCGTCAGCAGCCACCAGCTCGATGCCACACAGCCTAGTAAATACGACAGACGTGGTTGAGTTCGCCGCAGTAATGCGTCACAGGAATCGGAGGCAGAGCCCCCACACAGACTCTCAGGCAAAAATAATCATGGCTTTGCATCCAACCCTTTCACTGGCCAGCGAATTATACGGAATAGAACGGGAAAATGCACGCACTATTTATCGAAGAAAAATATCAAAAGAACCAAAATCTGTACAGGAATGAACAGAACGTTCGAAGATGCATAAAATAATTGCATGGCTGAGCTCGTACAGTGTGTTACAGCGCATAGTGTACCTGTATTGATCCGCTGCAGGGGGGAAATGTAGGATATTGCTGCCATGGATGATGTTCACATTGTGACTACTATTTGTGAAAAGAAATTTCCTGAGTTTCCAGGGTCATAGTCCAATTTTTTCTGGTTGGAAAAATATGTTTTGAGTTCCATTTAAATCAATATTTAGTAGTAACAATAAGGAATTTTTTTTTGAAAAAATAAGCGCGCCACAATTCCATTTAAAACGGAAATTTAGTAATATGAATAAGGATTTTTTAATAACTGGTGTAAGAACCATAAAAACTTACGCTAAGATCTCCAATGGGAGGTTTTCAGTCGACAATACCAAACGAGCATACTTTACAACACCGATGGATTTTACCAACATTTATTCTAAAATTTTCTTCCAAATGTTTTTTTTTTGGAAATGATAATTACAAAGAAATACTTGAGGGATTATTGTGGAATGTAATGGGAGCCAATTTCAACCAATATTACAAACAAGCATAACCCTGTGATGGATTTTACGAAATAATGGAGTTTAGCTGTATTTTCGTTGAAATGTTTGTTTCATTTTAGAAATAACGATAACGAAGAAATGTAATGTTAAAAATTTCAGACATTTTAAAATTGGGAAAAATATTGGCTTTTTTCCAAAAATACTAATATTGACGGAAATTAACTACATAGACGAAATATGAATAAAAAATTACCAGAAATAGCTTATTTTAGGCGTAATCTCTCAAAAGCGCTTTCCAGAAATATTAATACCGAAGGCAACACCGACAACGATTTTAATTTTTTATGACTAAATCACCAATCATACAAAAAGGAATTTTAGGGGAATGGGAAATTGATGAACAAGACACTCATTGTTGTGTTGATTTCTCAGAATTATAACAACTCAAAATACAATTATTAAACTGATAAAACTCCAGCTTTAAATTAAAAACTCCCTGATTTTGGCAGGGTTTCCAGGTTGAATATAAACTTTCCTGAGGTTTCCAGGTTTTCCAAGTAGGTAGTCACCATGATATCAATACTGTAACGTCCCCTTTGGCCCCTATCGTTGTTAGTTTTAGTGGTAACTCCCAAAGCTTATTTTTCATAACTTTGTGCATTTCAGAAAATATTTTCAGTTGGGAATCCTAAAATGGACGAGAAAGCCTGCAGCGTTTCGTAAAGACTGGACAGTTCATTTTTTGCCAGTTTTGATTTCTGGATCGGAATTGAAAATTGCAAAACAAACGGAGAAAAACTGCTTAGTACGTACTCAAACGTCTATCAACTCCTTAAGGGGATCTAAAGGTGAAGTTTATCCCGTTAAAGTGGCCATTCTGAAGTCCTTCGCTAGGGATTCATTTATTGACAGCATGCCAAAAAAAAAGGGTATAATAAAAATGAAAATGTCTTTGCACAACATTTATGTTTTTAGTACTTTCATGGTCTGAAAATCTGTAACAGGAACTGTTCAGTTATGCTATGCTTTCATCTGAATATTAATAGCGAATATTGCTTGAATATTGCATTGGGCATGAATAATACTTCGAGCTATGCAGTAAATGCAAAATTCGTCGTTTTCTGATCACCCTGCAATGCAACAATTAATTATTTGATTGTAAAATATTATTTTCGGCAATATATACGATGCTGAATAGTTTTTTGTTGTTGATGCAAAAATTCTATCTTTAAATTGGAATCAGAGTTAGTGAGGCATCGAGCATGGAGTCGTTTGTAGTCAAGGAAAATCAACTTATCTGCTTATAAAATTTAAATCTATTCATGCTTATATTTTTATTATTCATCCGTAATAAATCCAGTTTAATAACGTTGGGTTGCTAGGAGGCAGCACAAATAATTGGGGAAATAATGTAGAAAAGGAGACTCATAATAACACAGGTACATTTGTCAATAAAGTCAACTTCCAATTCGTCGTTTATAATAAAAAAACACGTTCAGATCAACAACTGCTCATAAATTACGCGCAACTCCAGTTATTAGCGAAACAATGTATATTAAATTCAAAAATTCAGAACCTTTAGATGAAGGCTGAATAACCACGCCAGAAAGTTCATTGCCCATTTAAAGAAGAGATACAGGAAAACCAAATAACGCTCCAAATGAGCTAGTCCATACATAAGGGTACTTAAGTTCAATTGGAGACAAATTGGAGACCGAAATTAATAGAACCCAACCAACTCCAGTTTTTATGGCCAAAGAAAGACCTAACACCTTGCCTAGTAACTTCCGGATACATGTACGTCCAAGAGTTGATATATCAAGGATATCAACGATGTCACAAATTTAATAAGCTGTAATTCAATTTAAAAGTTAATTTCACTCGAAAATAATTATTTAGAGTACAAAAGTGTTATGCTTTTACAGACAAAGATATAATTTTCATAAAAAGGTAAACGCAAAATAATGTGCTGTATGTCGTTATTAGCAGAGATTTTTGATCCATATCCACAACGTGGTGACATAGCATAATTTATAAACTTATACCCGGACGTGCAAATTCTGCTTATAAATTATATAAAAGCACGACTACACTAATCTGATTTATAAAATGTCAGCAAATGCGAGCCGAAAATAAGTCAAACATTAATTAAAGGTCATGTTTGGATAATCAGAATATTATACAGACTTACTGTAGTTAGTTAGCCTTGATTAACGAGACCATGCATTAATTAGTGAGTGCTGTATCGGATTTCAATTAGTGAATAAGTTTGGTGAAAAGGGGCCCTCTCCCAACTTACAGTAGAATATTTATAGTCGTTGAAAAAGTTACTGTAAATTACACCTTTGCCCCAAAATTAGCAGACGTGCAATCAATCACGACAACGAAGTTAGCAGCATTTGCCTATCCTCAGGGGCATTTTTCTAACAAGATTTGCCAATTATCAGCTGTGTTTAATTCAAGCTGTCTGGGACATTCGCACATTATCGTTTACAATAAGCCAAGGTCGAATCTGACATCTAACAAATCTTACGTAATTGGACATTGATAAGAATCTAATTTTGTTTCGTAACGGGAAATTACAACACGGAAATGTAATGACAAAAAATGTCTACGTTAATGTACACCTAGGACCAGTGGACATTTTAATGAGGTCACAAATAAATCGATAATACCTTTGTGTGTCGCGAAGTAATTAATGTAGTGTTTATCGACTTGATGCTAACAGCAAAACAGTACAAATTGTTGAAAGTATAAAACCCACTACCTGAAAATGAATTTTCCGATTACCAATAATGAACAGGATGTCCGAAAATTTAACTACCAATATTAACATTTATTTTGCGCAGGTATATTATGGCATTAACACTGGACGTAAGGGTGGACAGTTTTTCACAACTTTTGGAACACACTGTATTTATGACAATTGTAAATGTATCAGGCTCCCATCTAAGTAAACAGAATAAGACATCTGCAGTAATTTTGAAGAGAGATGATGTACAGCTGTGCAAGTTCGTATTGAGAATAATGTATAATTATTATTAATATGAACTTACCAATTAAGAAGAACTTTTGCCATTCAAGATGAAACAAAACAGTAATGGTCAAATTAAAAAAAATTCTCGTGCAAAGTTGTACCCTGGTCCGGTTTATTGAATACATTTTTTTTAAAAAAAAATCCGGGACATCGTAAAAAAGTTGATGATTTTAAGAATCCGAAAAAAACGTGTAATCTGATGTAACTCAAAGAAGTAGGATAAACTTAGGTATAACCAAATATTCCACATTTGCAAAATATATTTATATTTCAACTGTACTTGACCAGTATACAACCTAACATAACAATGTAATTTCTGTTTTATAGTACGTGTCAGGTTAAGAGTGGTAAATTTCACTTTGCCCTCTATCGGCAATTGAGTGCCGATTTACTAGTCTACTGATGCATATGAAAATAATACCTCTAAAAATTGGCTAAGATTCCTCATATTATGAAATAAAGTCTTATTAAATGTAACTAGTGACTGTTTTAAGATACGAATTCACCATTATTTTTTTTAAAAAAAACTAAAAACTGACGTGCATAACAGTTGCTAAAAAATACACAAATTTATGCACAACATTTAACATCGAAGGTGCCAGAAATTTAGCACTGTTCGCCTGATGCGTACTAAAACTGCCCATAACCACCGGGTAATTACTGTCAGCATTCGACCCGTTAGGAGAAGCTCAAGTCATCAGTGTTTACGCTGGGGCAGGGACAATATCGAAGTACATCCGAAAAGTATTCAATTACATTTCCTTATACATGTAAGAATTTCATACTAGCTCGTATGTATATCTCAATTAACAATAAATCATAAATAAGCTACAATGAGTCATGTTTAGCCTACAACGCCTACATTTCAACTCTTTTTTTATTCCGTTTCCGGTATGCAATTTCACTTATGGACTATATGATACATAAGGGGCAAGCTGTCGTGTTCCTAATTTGTTGATCCAAGTGTACATGTACGTGTGCTCATTTTCAATAGTCACATTAACACGCAATCGTAAATTGCTGGCATTATCGTTAAATCTTGTTCCACACTATAGGGGTTAACATAATGGAAATTAAGATTGTTTTTTGCCTTTAGTGCCTTGTGCAAGAAAAAATCCTGAGACTTCTCACAGGCTTACTTTTATAAGAAAAACTGCATTAAGCTTATGGGCCACGGGTTTAGCCCTTAATCCCAATTATTGGTGCCCTGTGAGATAATATTGATTTATCATACAAATCTTCGATTAAGGAATCATCCATATAGAAGGTCACACATGCATGAAGTGCAGGGAGAAAGGAAAACCTGATATCTAGTTGGATAATACAATGTACATGTATGTATTGGGTGAGGCATAAGTCTGTAGTGACAAATAAATACGAATACTAATGCATTGTTAGTTGAAATGATAATGAAATTCAAGCTATTTTTAAGACAGAAATGTACTCAAGTTGCCAAACTACATACATGAAACTGAAAAAAAAACTCAAATCGAATAAAGACGAATACAGGGTTTCCCCAAATACTACATTTTTAGCTTCCCTGACTATTTCAGGTTTTGAAATAAATTTCCCTGACCACACTGACCACTCAAATGACATATGCCAATGTAAGGAATGCTATATACAGGCAATAGAACAAAATTTTCACACAGCAACAGTCAATTTAGTTAATCATTTATTTAAAATTGACAATTGCATTACAATTTCCACCTTTGTCAATCTTGATTTTTGTGTTAACCAATAACTGTTTATGTAAATTGCATCATTAGTTTGTTGAATTTCCCTGACTTGCTCAAAGTAAATCCAATTTATGTTCAGTAAACCAAATTTGTATAACTGGAATAACAACCATATCATGCACTATCTTATAAAAATAAGATGTCTTGCAATAGGGTGAAGTGTTGGTGGAAATGAAAAGGAAGCTATAAAACCATGTAAAAGGCCCATCTGCTAGTCTATGAATTTGTTTTCAAGATTCCATTCATTGTTTTATGGCAGTCAACTTATAACGAAAACAAACATGCCCGGAAAAATCGGGATCACTGAACTGAAATTTAGAAGAATACCATTGAAATATTCTACTCGTGTTTTGTTTGTTTTAAATGTTGAGCCTATTTTCAGAACCTGTGGGTCATCAATATTAAGATGTTAAAAATCATTTTGTGTTATCATTTTCAAACAAGTTGTGTAAATTTGTCACAAAATTACTTTTTAAAAATATTTTCCATCCATAATAAGTTACATATGACGCATTTGTCGTTAGTAGAGGTCGGCATCATGATGTTAACTAAATACGTTACTAATTATTATTAACAGTAGACAAACTAATACAGCGTATCTCATGAGTAGTTTTATTTAGACAGCGTTGTTTAAATTGTGAGAAGGCAAATGGATAAAGTAAATTACCTGGATGTAAATGTCGTTATCAAAGTTCTTGATGAAGTTGATCATTATTATTCGGCTATTGGATGGATGACATCCTTGAACAGCTTGTAATCGAGCATAAAAGAACAGACCAAAGTGCTGAAAACTTTGCTCAATTTACATGTATGAAGTTACTCGGGTCCCACATTTCGAGTTTTCAACACGCACTGCTTATGCACACTAAAGGTTCAACAGCATCTTAAAATGGCAGAGCAGGATCAATAATCCCAACCAATTTCCTTCAGCTATCATCCGAAATACCACATTGAGTTTATGGGAAGAAAATGCACAGCAGGCAGTGCTGAATTTATGGCATTGGGACGAACGACCAAAATTTGAATAAATCCTGGATCCTACTGAGCTCAAATTCAACCCCATTCACAATTTAGGTCATGCACCAGCTGACTTAAAAGAGGCGAATAAGACCATATTCAAATCTAACGATATTTACTTTCAATGTGAATAATGGTCCAAGAAATGACACACAAAATTGAAATACAAATTTAAGGTAGGATGTACAAGGTTTCATCTGAGGCGGTCATAAATTGCATGCATAAAAGTTAAGTAAGTCACTTTGGTCAGATATTAAAAACATTAACCAAAAACAAAAGCACGCCTGCTATAAAGCTGGGTTTCCACTTTGACATAGAAAAAAATTGGTTTATAACTCAATTGGACAACTTGTTATATGCCGCCATAAACGGTCCTTCTAAAAAGCAGTTACTCAACATGTTTCAAAAAGAGAAGGAAAAATGTTACATAACATGAAGTCATGTAACAGGTTTCTTGTGTCGGCAAAGATCAAAGGATTGTAAAAGTTTGTTGTATAACATGTTTTCGTGAGTACACTAGTGCACTTTTAAAAAAACGTCCACTCGATTACTTGGGTAATCAATATTAAGATGTTAAAATTTATTTGCTGCTCTCATTTTCAAACAAGTTGCATAAATTTGTTATATAAAATTCCTTTTTAAAAGCTGTTCCATCCATAATAAGTTGCATATGACGTCATATGATAAATTGCACGACAAAGTTAAAAACTAATTCGTTATATTACAATGTTTTGTTATATAGTGTACGAGCAGTTTTATGATATCCATTGATCTTTGGCAACACAAACCATAACGTGCTATATAACGAGAAAAATGTTACTTATGTTAAATAACATTTTCTTCTCATCTTAGAACAAATTGTTCAACTTGCTTACTGTTGTATAGCAAGTTGTACAATTTGTTTTAATATAGTGTATAATATAAACGCAGCTACAATAAAATTCTCCATGTGTTTTCATGATTAAACTAAGGAAATTTAGTCAAATTTTAAAATTATTGCGTTTTATTTGACATTCGAGTTGCTTTCGATTTTCAGCCCGTGCATATTTAAATTAAAAAATGACGAACAAATTAAAAAAAGTACAAAAATACGCATTTATAAAGGCGTTTTTGTTGTGATAGACTCATTACCCCAATCAACTTAATTACAAGCATCGAATTTATCGCTAATTTTGTGTTCGTCTTATTTATAATAATCATATACATGTATGTAGAATTTCAATAGCACTATTTCGTATCCATGCGAGTAGGGTTGCTCATTATAAGGCAGCCGTTGCATAAATGCGTATGAAAATTAATACCAATACCTTCTCACGTTATAAAATTCTGGAATCATAAACAGATGGCTGGGTAATTAAATCTGAAGTTCATGTTAAGGACAATCTAATTATGCAAATTAGATTCCCCATACGAGAAATTGTTTGCACGTAATGGCACGCAAGTGGCAACCGTTTACACAATAAACTTGCACAGGATGTTCGACAAGGATTACAAGAACGATCTAAGAATACGAGTTCTTTCAGAAGGAAGTTGGAATACACCACAAGGATGTAATCGAGAAGGAACAAAGTATAAGACATTTGAAAAGATAGGCTGAATAAAACAAGCTAAACATTTTCATAGTCGCTGCTCAAAATATGCACACAATATTTACACCTAAGCTAACAATTTAATTTATGATTTAACTGCCTCAACCATCAAGCAATCACTGCCAGCATACCAGCCATTAGGAGAAGTTCACTTTCTCGTAGCCAAGGAGAATTCCACTTTCTCAGATGCTGGAGCAAAGGCAATACCGTAGTACATTCTGAAATTATTTGTAGTAACAAAATTCAAACTGAATGCCACTCTATAGCGCGAAGATTTATGGGAATGGCAAAGTAGACCGCTCCAATTTTAAAATATTGAGAATAATATGGATCGAGTTAGTTATATGATATAGTGCACAGGGGGTCCTCTATATACAACCATAATTGATTTTTTTCGGACTACAATGTCACAGCCAATCCTACACTTGCCACAAATCAACTCCCTAGTATTGTACATACATGTACATGTATGCATCTCCAGCTGAATCTATTACATGAACATAAAAACGCAACGTTCCGTCGTGTAAATGCTACACTGAAAAATTACATCGAACAATGTTTAATTATTTAAAACCCCTAGAATTTATCATTTGTTTTAGTTTAATGAAGCTTGCATCGTAGAATAAAACAAATTAAATCTTTCCGTTACATGTAAGATCACCATAAGTCAATTTTGACAATATCTGCACCAGCAACATCAACATTATATGACATCCATAATACATCAATCAGATTTTACGGAGTCATCAAAATATGCAAAACTGCAGACAAACGAGATTATTCGAGATTATCCTTCAATGGTGAATGTGGTGATGTTCCACTAGATGAGGATTGACTTTCGTTGCCATTATCAGTACCAATTCTGACAGAAGCTCTACAGATGCCATTTGGATGGACTGAGGCTTGTTGGATATCGGCCATTTTCATTTCAATGTCAAAGAGCATTTCTGGAACCAGCTTTTCCTTGCTTCCAAATACTAAAACAATTGTACAACCAACCTTTAAGCTAAAGAACATTGCATTAAAGCCCATGCAAAGAGTACATGTAAACCACGCGATTATTCCATGCTGCATTCATCAAGCAACCCCAAAGAGGATGAAATGTATGAACCAAAATGAAAGTGACAACAGATCATTTTGAAATGTATAGCAGTTTTACAGGGTGTATACTGGCAAGTTCCATGACTTTGCAATGACTTCAAAAAATGTTTAAATTCTTGCAGAATATGGGACCGTCAAAGTCATCACCTAATAGCGAGTTTTAGA
The DNA here is from genome assembly GCA_034687865.1 of Kryphioiulus occultus. Classification (NCBI taxonomy): domain Eukaryota; kingdom Metazoa; phylum Arthropoda; class Diplopoda; order Julida; family Julidae; genus Kryphioiulus; species Kryphioiulus occultus. The sequence goes on along the minus strand of JAQGAF010000833.1, from coordinate 20,361 downwards.
AACATCTACCATAGTGATGACATAACCATTGGCCCAAATCAATCAAAAAAGGCCATGACTCCGATGTAAATTTAATGACTTTTCCTAGACTTCCATGAATTGAATTTCATTTCATGACTTTTCCATGACGTCCATGACCTGAATTTCATTACAGGACTGTTCCATGACCGGAATTTTATTTAATGATTTTTCCATGCCTTCCATGATCTGAATTTCAACTAATAACTTTTCCATGCCTTTCACGGTCTGAATTTAATTTCATGACTTTTCCAGGACTTCCATGACCGGAAGACACCCTTATTTTATAGATCTCTCTGTTCAGCAGAATGTAAACTATGCAAGCTTCCAACAATTAAGTACGACCAAAATCATGCAATTTAAGACACTTTGGTGGTAATTGAATGCACAATTCACCACGAAACAAAGACATCAGTTCGTTTTATATCGTGGACATCTTAAGATGTTTTCACAGTGATTGTAGTAATGTATATGGGCAAGTGATGTATTTCCTGAAATAGTTAAAGTTATCAGAGGCGATACCTTGAAACCAACGTATTTCAACTACATTTCCCCCATTTATCCTATTTAAATCAGTGGGGACAAATGTGTCAGAAAATCACGTGCAACAACATGCATCATGGAGCAAACGACAACGAACAAAATGATTCAAAGTCAAGACAAGAACCTGAGTCTGGTCCATCAGTTCCTTTGTCCGCCCTGTTGTGGGAATTGGAAGCTGGTGATTGGCTATAGCTCCGATGCTGGACGCTATTACACTGGCTATTTGTCTTAGAGGTTCTCAGGATGCGAGATGGTGACCGAAACTCTTGACCATCCTGAGTGCCACCGTAGGAGGCTATTGAACTAGTGATACTGGGCAAACGTATGTCCAGATGCGACCCTTTTTCAGTGACAATCTAGGGGAAAACAGATCGAAAACAATGAAGGTAAACAGCACAAAATCACGACACACTCAGGGCCTCTGAGACAGATTGCATTGTCATTTCAGACCAGAAAATGAAATGTTTCTGGTCTCGTTTGAGAAACCAAAATCATAGGAAGATGCAACAGAGCGAAATACCGAAGATGGATGTTAAAAAAGATGCAAGTTGGGTCAAGTCAAGCTCTTGTTATTGTGAGCATACTTGGCAAAAACTTGGCAAAAAAGCGACGAGCTGACATGGCAATAGAGCCATACAACACACCACCAGACACTTGATTAAATTATTGTTGTAAAACCGAGTTGGAAATGAAAATCCCATAACAAAAAAAAATGTTGATATTTTTTTTGCTATACAGCATTTTAAATTACCACATACGTTTTGAAATGCACGTCACTACATAATTGGAAACAGGATTTATCTACCTAAATGGTCTGCAGCTGGCGTTTAATTGAAAGGGGTTGGTACATCATCTCTTTATTAGATTTGGCAGATGCACATTTTAGCGAGACATTGACATCGCAACGCTTATTTGTTTAATGAAATCCGTTATTGGGAGATTACTCATCAGGTAAAGTTGCATACAGGATATTAAGCCACGTCTTAGGTGTCCCAAGGGAAAACATTCTGCTATTGGTTTGAAAAATGGCAACGTTAAATTAATGCTTGAATGCATATCAGCACATCGAATAGGAGGCCATTAACACAAACTAGGCTAGAATTTCAATTTCGCATGATATATAAATGTACAGGTAGCACATTAGAAGCTGTAGAACCCGTCTAACCTAATAATTTTGGGACCGGTGCTGAATATTAGTTTTAATATGCAAACGATAGTATTATTTAGTTTGCAAACGTTATGGAACCAATGTTCATAAAAAAAACGGTTATATCACGACTATTTTAAATTCGTTTTTTAATGTTGCCCAACATACAGTAGAACCTCCAAAGTTGACCACCTCCCTATGTTGACCACATTTGAACTGATCGGACGGTCACCACATTAATTCAACGGAAAGAGACCTCGAAATGTTGGCCACCTGCACCTCTATGTTGTATGTTGACCACCTGGACTATGTCACACAAAAGTAATTTACTCTCCGTATGTTGACCAGCATACGGATGATTAAATTAATTGAGTGTTTGCAAAACTTATGCTGTACATCCCTGAACAGTACGTGAGTTTATTTTGAACCCCTTCTGTACCTTTACTGTACTGCATGCCAGTACAAGCATCGTTCCATATGGTGACCAGTTTGCGACAGTCCCTTAGGTGGTCAACTTACAGAGTTTCTACTGAATGATGTATCACAGTTTCAGGTCGATGCCCCAAAAACATCGCCTTATTGATCCCGATGTAAGCTTATATTGAAAAGTAGACTCGTCATTGGCAGAATAATGAAAAGTCCAATACTTTTGGGATCCCCCGATATTTTTTTCATTATTCTATCACAGACATATCACATGCAATTTCCCAAATCCTCCTCTTGTTTTACAGGTTTTTCATGACCTGTCGAGAGCTTTTACAAATGCCTTGCATGACTGCTAGCTCCACCAGTTACACATGTACATGTACATGGCTATAACTCCACAGGAGAAACAGCAGAAAGATAAAGAAGCTGCAATTTCCTGGGGGAGTGGACAGCGGCTAAGCCAGTGGATTCTGCAATCTGTGCTGTGCGAATATAAATATCGAAATATGTCGTTCAATGCTCCTAGCTTAAGCTAGATTACACTTCAGGGGACAGTGGTTGTTGTCCAGGAAACGAAAGCTGCATGGCGATAACAACGTAGTTTGGTTGTCACGTTGGTTGGATTTTTTATATATTTTTAAAGCAAATATGATTAACGTTTGTGGTGTGCAATATGCATGATGGAGCTTCAGTACATTGCTTGCATACAGTCAGGAAGGGCTGACATTCCCTGACAACTTTTCAGTTATTTCCTGACATTTACATGACATTTTCTTTAAAAAGTAAGAAAAATTATGGGATTTAACCCATTTTTTATAAAAGATAATGACTAATTAATTAGCTAATGCAAACTATCTAAATTTCGCAAACATTTTCATGAATTCGCTGACAATTTTACATTCCCCTGACTCAGATTTCCCTGACTCAGATTTCCCCTGACTTTCCAGAAAGTGAGAACATTGCAATGTACCAAAAACCAGCAAAACCCCAAAAAACAGCATCACGACAAAAACGAATAATTCATTTTTTACAGAAATCCACTCTAATGGGTATCAATTCGTGAGCCGTCTTTTAGATCGGCAAAATCCGAGTAGATATTTATTAAGCTCAACGTAGACAAGGCTCTAGACTAGACAACTTATAAAAGAAATCGATATATAGACAACCCTTTGTAGTATTAGAAAAATAGGCAAAATTAAAGTACGATGGCTGATAAGAGCTAACATTTCAATCCATTAATGTTTTAAATAATCTCTTGCCATAATATCACACTTGTAATTTTCTCAATTTTGGTCCTTAGTGATTGTTAAAACTGGGCCTAAATACCCCAGTTAGCGACAGCATACCACACGTTGAAAAAAATCGTCTTTTCTTCCGCATGCAGCAGGATATAAAGGTTATATTTAGGGATTTATAGTCAATGTGGGAGTCATCTGTGAAAACGAAGCATGAATCTTGCATTTAAATAATTTCCCGAGAGGCTTTTTAATTCTGGATATTGCAACAATTCTTGGGATATATGGATTTAACGGCACTCCATAAATATTACACATCAGTCTTTTGCTCGAATCGCTTGCCACTTTGTTAATTGCGTGGGTTTAACAAATATTTTCGTTTTAAAAATAAAAAACAGTAGTCTTCCCACCTATCTGCTACCAGCTAGAAAACACATACACCGAATTACCTGGAGTAAGAAAACCAGACTTACTTTCAATCAAGTAAGACTTTTGGAAAGTGGCACAAAGTGAAATACTAAATAATACAATTGTCCATCAGGGTGATTGGCCGAATCTTCAATTAAATTTCCCTGACTTTTTCAGGTTTTCCGGCACTTTTTGGAACATTTCCAGACAAGCGTCAACAAAAATTATAAACCTTGAAATTCATCAATTCGTGTACATGCTTTTGTCAAAATTATAACGTATCGAAGCAATTTAAGTAGTGCTAAAATCATGAACAGGATCTGGAAGAGCTGGCAAAAGACCCAGATCGGATGCTGTCCCATTTCAAATGCCAACAATTGTATAAAAAGAAACAATATTAATAATTAAGGGAATGCCGTAAGCAGATATTTGAAAAATAACAAGAAATAAAAGGATTTTTAATGTATTCATATTGATATCGATGTGAATGCTATTGGTCGAAACCAACTGATGTCAAACACTGCATTTTCGCGAACTTCTTTCGAAATTTTAATAATTATTCATAATGATTGAAACTGTGTAGGGAATATTTATTGTTGAAAAATTTGCTAAGTAGACAACTACCATATTTATAATTTGGGAAAGCCGAAGGTGAATTTTATTTTTTAAAAAATGGCAGAAATACTGGAATTTAGGTAATTTTTGGTGGATTTTACATAAGAAATATTATTTAGTTTTACTGAGAATGAAAATCCTATAGGCGAACTTTTTAGAAAACGTAGATCATAAATACAGCTCTTCTAATGCTTTTCAGAGATACTTACATCAATCAAAATCGTTGTGGCACAATAACTTTCCAGACATGAAATGAATTCTCCAGATTTTTCCCTTAATATTCCCTGACTTGTTAGATACTAATACCAATCAAACCAATCAAACTCGTTGTGTAACAAAATCAGGGAAATTCATATAACGTATTTCCAGACACTACATGAATTTCCCTGATTTTCCCCTGACTTTTCCAGGTTTTCCAGACGGCCAGTCATCCTGATATTATATTATACATGTATGTAGCCTTTACGAAATATTCGGTGGCGATCATAAAATGTAACGACTTTGTTTGGAGAAGTTGTTAGCTTTGGAACACGACCCATGTTATTGATACATCTTTGGGAAACGCTATCAGCTCCAGAAGCTGACGTCGTCTTTTGTTCAATCTTGATAATTGACTTTTTTACTGGCGATATCTTCGCTTTTTCCCCTAAGGGTTCGTCAAAGTCAATTGTTTCAAAAAAATTAGAAAGCCATCTAATTGCCATATCCTCTTCTGAAGTTTAATGACAGCATTTACTTCCCATATAGAAAGTAATATGCAGTTACAAGGCGAGCATCGGGATTTCCATGAAGACTTCTTTTGTTACTTTCAAAACAATGCGTTTTTATTGTTTATCACTGCGGATTTTTCACTCCATTAAACCTCCATGGGGCTCCCTCTCAAATGGCAAAGGGTAACAATTGTTAAGCAACCATCTTACACCCAGGAGCAATTTGTCACTCAAGCGAGAAGTTTTTTTGAAAAAATGTTTCTCACAATCCACAGCGTCACCGAGGGACAAAAGTTACGCTCCGTATAAATATAATATTGCGGCTTATAAAAAGCTTATAAAAAGTTTACAGCATTTTTACCTTTTCGTTCATGGCGTACAATTTGGTGGTAACATCTCTGGCAATTATGATGGACATGATGTGTGCTAGGTAGGTTTCTTTGACGAACAAATACTCCAGGCTCTCCCTCTGCCAGAATACATAACGACAAGGTGTGGCAGCAATAATGGTAACCTATAGACGAAAACCGTAAAAATGCACTCTTAATCATCGATAATTAGATGAGCTTTAAGATAACACTGTATTAAGATACAAACATCATAAGTTGATTTTAACAGTTAACTTGCTAGCACAATCACTTCTCTAATCGTGTTGTCAGTATTATTAGTTCGGAAAATATACCGAGTTTCCCACAAAGATGAACAAGATGTCCGATAAAGAATGGTGTACATGAACTGCTAAAATAATGCCTTTCTGCATTCAAGATTGTTTGTTTTTATACATATAAGTCTGAGCTAACGAATGAAGGTAACCCATACCTCTTTATTCCGCTTTTCGCTCTAACGGCCTATTTGATTTATGGCAATGTTTCGTTTTACAGCCAAAAAATTTCGCTATTACGGGCCATAGGTCATAGCAAAACGAGGATACCTGATGTCACATTTGTGCTAATCGAGTATAGTTTGAAAGCTAAGGCTACAAAAGCAAACAATATGAGGCAATGGAAACATACACTGTAACACGTTTGTCTGAGTCACATCTTATGACTGTCGTCGTCATAATCTGTAGTTGGAGATGGCCGGATTTAAAACATTGGTCAAAGTTTTGTTGTTTTGCTTCTTTTAACTCAATAAACTTAATACTGCGATCTTCTAATTGATCCTGACGAAGAAAGCAGTGTTAAAATGCTACGAAGAACTTCAAAAGTAAGCAAAAACATGGCAATACAACAGAATTTTGATTAATTTTTTTAACCAGGTCCATCCACTACTGCGGGTATAAAGTAGTTATGTATGACACGCAAATCTTTAGACTAATTAGAACTTATCCCCAAGATTGAAATTTGCTACATTAGGGTGTTTACTGGGTTTGGTATTGTATATTCCATGACTTTTTCATGACTTTATCATGGCTTCAAAAAAAATGTCCATGCCTAGTAGAATAGAGGGCCATTCAAGTTTAATGTCATCAATAAATAGCGATTTTCAGAAACATTCTGTATCACATTGATGACAGATTATTGACCAAAAAAACCACCATAGGAGAAGTTGTTTTGCGAAATTGGAAGATAATTGATGAATTTTAACTCAAATTTTTCTTTTATGAATCAAAGGCAAAATTCCATGACCCTGTTGCAAATTTAATGAATTTTCAATGACCATGATGTAAATTTCATGACTATTCCATGTCTTCCACGACTGGTAGACACCTGTACATGTATTTGTAATATATGTAATGGAAATATAGTGTTACAATTTTATTGATTTAATTTTTTTTCCTGAAACTGGAATGGATCCCGCTGAATTAACATGGGCTTGTATGCTAAAACATGACGCGTTATTCAGCATTACGCATTTCCATGCACCTATCTAGGCCGTACAGCGAGGTTTGGGTGAACATGAATTTAAAGCGGTGCAAACAGATTGTAATTTATATTTTTAGAAGGTTTGCCCAGCGATGAACTGCAGAATAAACTTACGGTTGAACAGCAATGCAAATAACGACAGCAGGAGGAGTATATCTTTCGGTTTTCGAGGATTAAAATTGACATTTCCAACTTATTTACCGATCTCCTCATACGTTAAACTGGGGAGATTTGCATCAGCTATTTCACCATGGGTTTCCAGCTAGATAGCGTGGCAACGCATCAAGATCCATGTGAAAGCTGAATGAAATCCAAAAGTGCTGTGCTTGAGGACTGGCAATATGCCATATTGGCGAAAGAAAAGAATGACACGGAATAAAATGAACGTAATAAAAAGCAGCACGCTTGACGAATGTTTACAGAAGTTTTCACCGTTCAGTTTAAATTAGCAAAAAATATAAAAAAGAATCAGTAAACATAAAAGAGCGATTTACTGTCAATGGAAATAATAGTAAAGACATCCAGCATGCTGAATAAATAGCCTAGCGCTAGAATAGCTTTCCTTTTTCGCACTTTGAGGGCAGCAGTTAAGAAAACAATTTCTTTAACAAAAATTTAAGATAGAAAAATTGAGAATAGTGAACATAATCAACCTGACTGGATTCCAAAAAGTACCATATTTCCGAATTTCTTAAGCTGGATTTACAGTATACATGTATAACAAAACGTTTGTATTGCAAAATTATACAACTTGTTTGAAAATGTGAAGAAAAATTTTATTTAACATGATTTTATGTCTTGCTGTGACGGCAAAGATCAAAGGACGTTATGAATCTAGGCATGCACTTCATAACAAAACATTTAATATAATAAATTAAAAATGAGTTTGTTGTGTCATTTGTGATATGACGTCATACATAACTTGTTATTGATGGTACAATGTCATTCAAACCATCTCAGTATTGATGACCCACGTACTCAAGTGACGTTAAGTTTACGAGTGTATATGCACAAAAACATGTTAGTCAACAAAGTTTTACGAAGTCCTTTGATCTTTACCTACACATGATGGATAGCATAACCTGGTATATCACGAGAAACATGTTACATAACAGTTAAGATTCAGTGAGAATCCAAAGAATGTCCTAAAGATTCCATGCATCACTATCATATCATGTAGACACGATAACTCGTTGAAGTACGACTTTCAATGTTCTATCAAAAATCACGGTGCATATTTCCCCCCCTTAATTATGCAACATAAATTGCGTTCAGTTTTTTTCATTCTGAAAGGATAAAGCATATCTTGAAGATATATAGGTTCACAGCTTCATGACAATTCCCAAAGCAATGGGTATTAGATAAAGCGAGTGTCGTAATCTAACAGTCATATGCTGAACTATGTAATTAATGATATTGAAATATACAAATGATATCACTATCCTGAAGAAATTATGTATTTACATGTCCAACTTTTTTCCATATGATCCATCTAGGCCTGGTTTTGTTTCGTGTTCTGTGGACACAGTGCAGCATTATGATGCCATAACACTGGGCTGGTGTCACAATTACACTGCACAAGGGACAGTTTACGATGTATAATTATCATTTTCATGACACATTTTACCGAACATTTTGCATTAGGACTGGGTGTTGACGCCAGATATGTTGTTTATATAATTATGTCAGTAAACAGTTTATTAGTTATGTGGAAAAAGCTGCCGTTTAATGCCTCATTTGTTTGGTACTTTATTAGGGTTCCCCTGGTCCCTTAGTACAGACAATCAGGAGGTAGAGCAGCTTGCATTTACGTATCAAAGCAGACCTAAAACTTTTTATGAACTTTTTACATTGGTGAGGAATTTCCAGAAGACAAGTTTGCAGCACTAACTCGTACGAAAATAGAAGTAAGATTTTTTACTTGAATTCTTTGCGCTAAAGAAAACTAAAGCCATATGCATCCCAGAATGTCAATGGCAAGATACCGACAATGAAATACTGAAAACGTTGATGAAGGATAAAGAAGGCATTTAAATTTTTCAAAGAAAGGTCTCCAGTTTAAGCAAAGAACGATTAACAGCACAATGAGCCTCATTGTATCTAAAACTAATAAGCTTTTTCGTAGTTCTTCTAGCAGTCTGATCTGCAAATATCCACATCATTTGGATGAATGGATCAGCACAGGAATCAGATTTTCAGTTCTTTATCAGGCAATATACAGTATCAAATATATGCAACAGGAAATTACGAAACTTATAATATTCATGAAGGATCATTGAATCACATTCTACTCATGTGTTATGATCCAACTCGATTTTATTGCACATATCAAATAAACTGCATTAGTGTAATTCACTTATAATGTCCACATCTTGATATCTAGGTTATTTTGAGTAATCATAATAAACGCACCAATTCATGTACATGTGTTTGTATCCAGCTAATTTGCATACATAGCTACGATACATGTATTTCTAATGTATGTAGGGCTACCACTAAATTATTGATTGTCCGGTGTAAGCCTTGCCTAATTATGCTAAAGAGCCTGCTCAATTTCATTAGATAATCAGTTTTAATGCAATAAGGATGGTTTGGTACATAACTTGGACTACATGTATTTCCTTCCAGAATATAAAACAAAAACGATGAGATTTTTGAACAGGAATCTCTAAATTTGCAATACCTAATCGATCAAGCTTTGCTGATTTAAAATGTCTTTATCTCGTTAATGGATATTTTGTTTCTAGGATTTGGTGAGCTTCTATTAGGCTGGTGCAAAGGCTTATTGCCACTCCAAAGCAATGCTCCGTCATGTTACTTAAGTAACATACATGAACGCTGAAGGCCAACATAAACCTCAAATGTACCCAAACAGTTGTTGAAATAAAAGAACCTCAGCAGCTACACAAACTGTTGAATTTGAAATATCTTCAAATTAAACCGTTTGTAACTCAAGTTTTTTTAAAATTATTTATTGTAATGACGGTAGAATCTTACTATCACCTTGTAGAACTAGTTCATCTGTAGATCCTATCTTCACTAATATAATTTTGGGAAAAGGTAGAAGAACTACGTTTTTATTTGTTGTATTAGAATTATTTAACTAACACTAAGTATTTTTAAATTATTTTTTGTAATGAGGGTAGGACTATGCATGCTCACCCTGTATTGTCACGTTCTGTAAAAACACTGACTCTACCGTAGAGGTACATAACACCAACTAATTATTTCAGAACCTAAGGTTTCACATGAGAATAATAACCGCTATGAGTCGTACAAAGAGCAATGCACATACTATACATGTACACGTATATGGTCAAATCATCATGACGAGTAAATTACCCCTAAATAACTGATCTTATTATGACTTAATGACAGAATTTATTGGCATTTACTTCATTATATCCCTGAACCCTGCAATTCATTTCGTTTTCATCAAATACGAATCCACAAGCTTTACTCCAATCATTCATTCAATATCGTCCAATGGCTCGTTATGTTAATGACATCATTTGAACCAAACATTAAAGGTGCACTTCACATTGCAACTTGTACACATGATGTGTTTCATGCCAATCGTTCGTATTCTTTAGGAGTGCAACGCACTACAGTTACTATTAGTCTATTACTCTATAACTAAATTATCAAATTAATTTAAAAACTGAGTAGATTAATGAGGGGTTAACTAATTCATAATACATGAAAGTGATTAATTATAGAATCCAGGCTATAAACACGGATAAAGCCCATCTGGTGTAAATTTTGTCCATTTCATTAATCAAAAACAGAAGACGATGTAAGGTTTGGCAGCAAAAAAAACGTAATATAAACCATGAACTTGGTTTGCAAGCATTATCTGGATTCCCATCATGCTGTGCAAATTATACATTCGTTGATAATTTATACTGTATAATACATAGGGGGCTGAAGAGTAATCAACCAACAATAATGGTGGTTGACATCAAATTAATTGGTTCATTAATTTAGACAATGAAAGATTTCCTGAAAAGTGTCAAAGTATAATAAGAATGTGCTAGTGTAGGGCCCATGCAATATACCGGTACATAGATAAGAGTCCCTAAACAATTTGCCACACTATGTGTACAGTATAAGAAATGAAGTTAAAATTCCATTTATTCACCAGTTAAATTTAAAATCTAAATTAAGAAAATCTCTATAACATCTCTTTGTTATATTAGCAGAATACACTAGGAATGATTTTTTCGTATATATTCCCTTAATTGTCAGTTTTTAAGCAATAATTTGGCTCATTTGAAATAACCTTTTATAGAAGTAAATAGGAAATAGCCTATTTACCTTAAATTTATCTTCCACTCCAGCCCTGCTCGACTCAAACTCTGGGGAGTCCAGAAATTGCTTGGCATAGATGTGATGCAAGAAATGATTGTCAGTCATCACATTTACTCTGAAAAATAAAGGAACAATTACGTTAATTTCAAATAACCATACATAGAGAAAAAGATTTTACATCATTTTGATAGCTAAACAACTTTACAAAAATATACATTATCTGGAATCACCTTTCAAAATAATAAAGATTCGCTATTTTTCGATTTTATAAGGATCAATTCAATTCAATCTTAATTCTTTTAAACCCATTTGTAAGAAATGGAGTGCCCCACATGTAATTATAATATACATTTTAAAATATCATTTTAAATAATGAGATTTTAAATTTAAATAAAATATTTTAAAATACATTTTAAAACGTCCATAGACAAATTTAGTTTTAAACTATTGACAAATATATTTTAAAATGCATTTCCGAATGCATCTTAAAATGTTTTAAGCAGTTTGCAATAGACTATGGAATGCGTATTGCAACGTATAATAACTGTTGGAGAATGTATTGTGTAATGCACACTGTAATATAGTTGGTGTGCTTTGAAGAATATATTGAGTACTGCATAGTGTAATGTATTATGTTTGCATTGAAGAATGCATTTTACACGTATAATTTATATTCCACGCATTGTAAAATGTCAAATGCCTTGCTATATTTCTTAATTTCAAGGTTTAAAAAATCCCATTTCTGAATTTTAAAAAATCTAAATTATTCAATAAATAAATTAGAACTGGCAATGAAATATGTGGTTTCAAATCCATTGTGAAATACCCAAGTCAGTATATATTTGCTTACATTTCCAAATGTATTTCGTGTTGCGATAAAAACATGTAATATATTTTGAAATTCGTAATGCATTTCCTTTACATGTTGGGCATGGATGTTATTTTAAGAACAAATCGAAAATTACACTCAAATACCGTCATAATAGGCCACAAGATCAGGATACGTTATTTTATGCGTATATTTCTTAACATGCAGAATTTTTGAGAAGCTGCATAATGGATAATTATCGTGATTATCATAATGATCACTCCAATTTGGTGATTTTGCAATGGACTATAATGGCGAAAAATTCGTTAGCTAATTTAAGTAGTTCTCTGCCAAATTGCTTCCTAAAGTTTAGTAGAGCAAGTAAGCAGATAGTTTCATCGCGAAAATGAGATAAAATAAGTTTCCCCCAGCAATGCAGTTATTGATTTTGGCAATGGAATAATATGCGCGATGAACCTTCGCATTAAACGAAATTATGTCTGACTTCGGTGTTTATTGCGCAGATAAAACCAACCATAATAATATGTCAGGATTTCAGTAAGGCGCATTACGTCATTTATAAACTATCCGAAATTTGATAGGGCAGATCCATTTAACACTTCAGTGTATATCACGTTGTTTCATCGAAAATTTGAATATCATTCAGATGCACCTGACATAAATGTACAAATTTAATATGAAAAAGACTCGGTCCCATGACGTTTAATAGGAACGTAAGGTATTTCGGAAAATCAACACGAATCCTGCATTAGCATAATATATACTCTGCATTATTAATAGCACTGCTGCAGCATGAAACTGAAATTATGTGGAGGGCTGACACGGATATGCAATGTATAAAACTGCGTAATAATTGACTGCATGCACGTAATTTCAAGGGCAATTAGCTAAACTGGTACCGAAGATGACCCTATGTAACAGAATCCCCCTTGCTTTCCTGGAAAAAAATACAAATTAATGAGCAACGTATAATTTTCTGTTCCTCATCAAACGGGTATTACAAGGCAGCACCTCCCCCAAACCTCCAAAAAACCCAATCATGCAGTTACAATGCATGACTTGTGTGCATCATTCTCATACCAATCATCAAAAATTTAACGATGGTTATTTTTAGAAAATAAGAAATAACGGATGTGGTGAGAAATCTGCAATAGCGGTTTTCCTCGTACATTTGAAAATACCGTATTTAACATGGTAATTTGAGCACGAAACAGCCATGCTAAATTGCAATCAACACCTCTAGTTGCAGCTCAATTCTCAAGGCGATGCATTCAGTGATTCAAAAAATAAATCCTACACAATAAATTATAGGCCATAATTTGATGCGAAGAGAATTAAAGCTAGTTATACACTGTAAAATTCCCAACATGTAGTACAAATACTGCATTAAAGGTGATGACGTGGTAGAAAACGCAATTACAAAGGTATTTCAATAGCACAATAATACAGGGTGGGTGATTTATCATTATTTAAATGAGCTGTATTTTTATTAAATATGTATATTTTTTTAAATCCACCAACACATCAATACTTACTAAAAAAAATATAACCCATTTACAACAGTTAGTGACATATTGCCCATCCTGTACAGTAAGTCCACTAATTCAATCTGAAATACTGAATTTTTAAAACCATTTTGGGATTTCATTTACTGCATCATGCATTCAGTTTCAATCCAAAAGGCGAAAACCTACTAATTTGGACATAACACTGGAACAAAAACACGAAGTGACAATGCGAGTTGGTACTGACACTGACAATAATAGAAAACGTCTCCATTTAGCACCACTGTGAAACGAGGACATGAATATCATGACAGGTCATATTTGCATACTTTTAACAGTAGTGAGAGAGAACTACGACAATCCATTAATTACAGTTTGCACGTTATTAAAAAAGGGAGCATAATTACCCGACATATTCATATGCAATTCGACGTTCTAATTCAAGGTCAATGCGTAATTCTACTGTACTATTTTAACTAAGTCTTTTATTTTAACTAAGTCTTAAAACTTCAATTCATTTCTGCCCATCCTCACTTGATTGGGCATGTGGTCAATCTAATAATTTTTATTTTGTAACATCTGTGTAATCCCTTGAATGTAAGACGTAATTTTGAACAGCTTTTGACGAATTCGTATGGCGGGAAAGAAAGGTCAGAGTGCAGTGACGAAGTACGACAGAATAAAATGTATTACTATAAGTAATTTCAACTGTAGTACACACTGTACTGTGTAGAATTAGTGTGTGCCATGGTTAAGAAATATTTATAATATACATGTACATATAAAGTAAATTATAATAATTCGTTTGTGATTATAGGTTACGCCATGGCAGCAATGACAAATTCTGACATCCATGAGAAATTAAAACTACAATGGGATAAACTCTTACTGTAATGTCAATTTGGTTTATTTTCGAAAAACCCTTGATTTAAAATAGTTGTTGAGTAAAAATGGTACGAAACTGACGAGCATAAACTCAAAAGTAACTTACTTTCCAGTAACTAGCAGTCCCAAGCGGTCAGTTCTGGTCAAATTTTGCATAGCATAAGCTTCTCCAGTGTGCAGGGAAAGCATTTGTCCATATTCCATGCTAACCAGCTTCTTGAAGAGCTGTCTGGAAACCTAAAAAGTTTTCGAAATGTTGAACTTTCGCAAAATGATAGTTTACGATCAACATGCATAAACAAAAGGTTATGCCATCTAAAAGGTCGTTTTATGAGTTCAAAGTTTGCTCTGTCTGGGCGAATAAAAATGATGTTTTATTGATGCAGTAGATGGGACCTCCCCATGCAAAACAACATTACTTTTATTTACTGCAACTATTTATATACGTATCAGTCATCAGTCATGATTACAGTGAGGTTTATCTCTACGCCACCTACACATTATCACAAAAATAGCAGATTTTTCATTTCGCAAAAATAAAAGTTAGGCAGTTTAAGCACTATCTCAAATGAATGGGCCATTAAATTACGTTATCGGGTAATGAAATCTTAAATGGACATGAAAATCAGTATTCAAACATTAATGCAAGCTAGATATCAGCTGACAGTACATTGACATCCACCATTTATTTACACAAAATGTTGTCTGTACTGCTTGTGCCATGTTGCAATGGACGAGCAGCTGTTTACAGATGCGTGTTTAGTCCAAATATTTTGTTTGTAAAAATTGCACTTAAAACATACAAAGCAAGTTTATATTGCATCAATAGCAGAACTAACCTGTAGTGGTTGAAATAGGTATTGATACACATCTTCCAACTCCTTGGCAAAACGCACTGGTCTCATTTGATACAAGATGTACAACATCTGAAACATGTTGATTATCATGAAACTGAAGTTCCACGAAAAAACGTCTGGGGCGCAAATGATATTCCAAGCCCATGTTGAAAACAGCAAAAAACCTGATGGGAAAAGAAAAAACCCAATCTCAATAATGGCAGCAATTTCCATATTAAATTGGTGTGCTGGGACGCGAATCAACCCGCGTTTACATGATAACAAAGTTGTAAATCCAGAGACTTTTTCATCGATTTAGCATACATTTCCTTTCTTTTTCAGCGTCAGTCTTCAAGATTGATTGCCTACCGAATTTGTTAAAAAGTAAAAGCTCAAAAGATAGGAAAACTTAGCAAAGCAAACAATTCAATAATTTTTCGTCGACCGATTAATAACTCGTTAAGATGAAATGGATTGGTGCCCACAAATTGAATTTATCTAAACGTTTTATGAAATTTGACATCGAAGATATATTAGGCTAGCAAGATCGAAATTACCATTTAATAACAAAATGTTATAGTTGGTGTCAGGTTAAAAGTGGACTTTTGCACTCTGCCATCTGGTGGACGTTCAAGCAAGTTTCTAGCTTATTCGATTTTATATTATTCGTCTAAATTTGTGTATCTAGGGTTTCCCCAGAGATAAAATGTTTAACTTCCCTGACTGTTCCAGATTTTTAAACAAATTTCTCTGACCACCCTAATCACTGATGATGTAAAAATATGGGATATGCCAGTGTAAGACATGCTAAAAGATCATTTACTGCTTACTTTACAGTATATAAACAGGAGATAAAAAATTCAAAAAGAAACAGTAAATTTAGATTACTTTTTTTAAATTGACAATACCATTATTAATTTACTCCACAGAGCTTCTTGTCATAACTCTGCTTTTATGTTAACCAATACCAAGCTACGTAAAATACAAAGTTATTGTTATTGATTTGTTGAATTTCCCTGACTTTTTCAGGTTTTTCAGGTCAGGGGGAACCCTGTGTATTTTATAGAAACTATCAAACATGTAATTTTCTAGGTAAGTTTTAAAAAAATTAAGGAATTTACAACTTACAACATTAAATCATCACACTTAACAAGACTTTCACAATATGAAGAAATCTAGCCAATTTTTTTTAAGGGAACTACGGTATATTCTTATATACAGCAGCAAAAAAGTAGTAAATATAATGATATATATATATTATAATAAATAAAATATAAAATGTGTACTCAATCCGAATCTTGTTACCGAGAGAAAATGGAAATGTGCAGTGACGTCAGTAATTGGCTGACATTTTCCAATTGATGAACCCGATTTTTAAAAAAAAAAAAAATCAACGTGTTATGGCTGACCAACCACTGAGCGATCACAACACGCGAGCTTCCCATTATACGAGTTCAACGAGAATATTGTGTAAAAACCCTGACATGGATTTATTGTGATCCATCAAAGTCACAAAGTATGAATCCGAAGATAAAAGTAGAGCAATGAATAACATCAATAGGTTGCTGGACCCTCATCAAAACGGTTTGGTCAACAGAAAATATAGCACCAAATGAACACATCATGAAGTCCAAACAGAGGTTTAAAATCAATAATATAACATGAAAAAATACCCCCCGGTCCCCCCACGAAATATTTTTTTGCACAATATGCTACCAATCATTGCTTAAATATGCCAGTTAGACCATTTCAATATATAGCAGAAAACGATTGCACGCTATATGAACACGATATGAAATCGAGTATAGTCTATGCATAATTTATCGTTTTAGGAGTAAACGCTTATGCTGTATGTAAACAAATTACAAAGGCTAGTAGTTATCAGGTTAATGGCATTTTGTAGTTCAAGGCTCATAAACGCAAACACGAAACAGTACACCATGTAATCACATTTTCGTGATTTTCAGTCAAAAAATGTTGGAATTGAGCAAACACCTTATTACAGGGTTCCGTCAAAGAGGACACTTTCAAACCTTCTGCCTTTTCCAGGTTTTAAAACAAATTTCCCCAACCACCCTGATAATTGAAAATGCAAAAAAAAATATGTACACCATGTATGCCAATGTAAGGAATGCTGTATTTATTGCTAATTATAGATGAAAATGAGATAAAACACAAAGTTTCATAAGGAAACAGCAAATTTAGCTTAGTTTTCTGAATTTCTTTTACAGAATTGACTGCCATCTCTTGATTTTTGTGATAATCAATAACTAGCCAAGCAAAAACTCAATTTTCCCTAACTTTTCAGGTTTTCCAAGTTGTCTAGGTCTGGGGGAACCCTGCATTCAAATTAGATCAGAACTGACGGATTTTAGCCCATAAAAGCAATAATGACAAAATGGTGTGTTTTTACCCAATGTTTTAAAAGCAATGATGACTATAATCTGGCTAATACACTCACTGTTTAGATAATGTATTATTGTAAATCTTTAGTTCACGAATTTGAGTAAGTTTTACTATTAAGAACAGGCACCTTACGAATGTTAACATAGTGTAATTTCACAAAAAAACGAAACATCAGACTGCTTGTACATGTAGGACATATGGTTTCGCCAGCAAGCTCAACATCACATATTTTCGCGACAACACTTGAGCCAAAAATAAATCATGAATGATATGAGGAAACTAAATGGTGGAAGCACCACCTGCTACAGTAATCCAGCTAATGTTAGTCTGAGGCTAAACTAGGAACCAAGCTTATACATTGTAATGTGTGAAGGTCTGATGTCAAATTCGGATACCGGACAGAGTACCCAAAGTAGAACAATAGGTAATGAAATGTGGTCATTTATAACTTCCTAAATAAACTAATTAAACGTGCTGTTAACTAAACATGCTGTCTATCAATTCTGAAGAAAAATGTTCACTTTAAAAAACTTAAGAGTTAAAAGAACAATGTTGAAAAAAGGGTATGATGTGACCAAATCGCCAATCGGTGTTAAGTGAAACTTCTGAACAGAGTAAAGATGGCAAGCAATCTTGCGAAATTTTCTACAGCTTGGAAATCTTTTTGAATTTAATTTTTTTTAAATAGCGCTAAACACTGATCAGTGATTTGGTGTCGTGATAAACTGTACTAGAAAACGCTCTGCATAGACGCCATTTTTATTCTATCGGTAACAGCGCCGCCTGCTGGTACTCCCTGTGAACCAAATACGTGAAATCCAAAACTGAGTTCTTTCACCCTTTTCCAAAATTTTATCCTGGTGGCTAGCGGTTTTTTTAAAGTTTTGTAATGAGGGTAGGGCATTATGACCACAACGTCTTCCATGCGTCTTAGCAACCCATGTACAATGAGACTGAATCGGATATTCAAAATCGCATTTATATGTGGACCACTTCTGAGTCACTGATTTTACAGTCCTTTATAGCTATCCAATAAAATTCTTACCTAAAATCAATACGGAGTGCATAAACAGGATTCCGTATGTGCCACTTGGGGCCAAATAGGAGACGCAGAAGCAAGTGTTGGCCAACTGAAACAGGAGATGTTGTGGATTTCGCCATTCAGTGCAATGCAAAATAGATGCTAATATTGTTAGATTCAAATCAGGGCTGGAGTGCTGATGAATGTCATCACCGTAGGACGTTGGACTAGTTTCATTGATAATGGAAATGGTAGAAAACAAGCTGGTTGGGTTGAAAGTCATCTTGATCTGAAATGTATAAGAAACAATTCAGAGTCAGAGAATTTTAAAAGTTAACCAGGCATTTTCCTAAAATGTATTCATTGTAACCAACAGTTTAAAAAAATAATTTCCGTAATGAGGGTACGACTTCATGATTACAACGAAGAACAAGGCCATGAACAAATATTATACGAGAATATGGATACTTTGAATCATTCTTATAATAGGTATTAAAATTGTCATAAAATGTTCGTCAAATTTGCTTGAATTTAGTTTTGCTGTATGACAAGGGTACTTTTACCATTTGAAATATAAATGAATGGGAATGAGGAATTTTTTCTTCTGTAATTTTGAGGTTTGAACTGTTTTCAGCAATGTACATAAAAGAGAAATTGACATAAAAATTATGCGAAAATATGGATACTTTGAATCATTCTTTTAATAAGTTTTAAAATTTTCATAAAATGTTCGTAAAAATTTGCTAGAATTTAGTTTTCCTTCCTTTATCATTTTGCGTGCTGAAAATTTGAAATTGGAATGATACATTTTTCTGTAATTTAGAGGCTTTCAACTCTTTTCAGCAATATACATAAAGAAAAACTATCACAAAATTAGTTTGAGTAAATCTTTTAATTGGTTTTGAAAATTTCACAAAATGTCCTTAAAATTTGCTGGAATTGAGTTGTCTTATATCTGTTTGCATTCTGAAAAACTGATATGGATGTATTTTGATATTTTATAATTGTTGGCAATTAATCCTCTGCACCAGATCTGCAGGTTGTCCAAACAATTAAATACAACTGATGATGGAAAATACATTTAAATTCTTGTCAATATTTCTTGACGTGCTATCACTGAGCAAAGAATGAATACTGATTTCACAGGTACTGTATGACGTTGTTGATTTTCATTAACTGCGATGCGAAATGCACGTACTTTCCGAGAATTAAGGTCAAAGGTGATTCCAAAACCACCCAACCACCTTGCCTGAGTTCACCCAAATTGAATTAATTCCAAATTATCATGAACTGTTTAAAACTGCATGAATACCGGCATGGAAACCTCAATCATCATGATCATCATGTCTGAAGAACTGACAATCCGTTTTGTTCATACATGTAGACTGAACCAGGAAGCAATAACAGATAACAACAAAAGTCATAGGCAATAACCAATTCCTTAAGAAACAGCAAAAATTTAAACTCACCAAGGACGCGAGGCATTACACATTGTCATTTGTCAGATACAGATGTTGTTCCATGATGGAATATAAAATTTAAAAGATGTCGCTGCAGTATTCACAGGAATTTCGAGGACAAATTCACAAGAGGGCGCCACT
>JAQGAF010000832.1:0-39788 GCA_034687865.1 Kryphioiulus occultus | reverse complement strand
GGGGGCATTCTAAAATATATAAAATTCCCAAACCAATATCACCAATGAGATTTATTACATGCATTTAGAGTCCTCTACTCTACAGTGCACCGTATATATTTCAGGATTTATTTTGCATGGATAGATATGCTGGGTAAAAATGACCCCAACTTGGTACTCGTGTGACCCAAAAGGGAGTTGGCATCAGAGGGATATTCGCGCTGACATGGTTGCATGGCAGCACTATTACTGCATGCTGCAATGGCAAATTTGGTCATTCAAAAATGGATGATGGTTGATATTGATCCTCGAAAGGACTCGAATGCCTTCTTAACGAGACAAAAATAAACCAAGGAATTTCGTAATGACCATATAACGGCCAAATACGAGCAAGCTGTATGTTTGATTGTAAATATCCCGCTAGCGGGCAATATTAAAAGATGGTTAAGCGTGCATGTGTAAGCTATTAATACACAAGGAAATGCAGAAAGATAATAAAAGGCCAAAAGATCGCAATTAGCCATTATCTTCAAATGCTTATACGAGTCGAATATTCAGCAGATAAAACCATCGATAGCCGAAAATGCTGCTTTAATTTTC
Source organism: Kryphioiulus occultus (assembly GCA_034687865.1). Lineage (NCBI taxonomy): Eukaryota > Metazoa > Arthropoda > Diplopoda > Julida > Julidae > Kryphioiulus > Kryphioiulus occultus. The sequence continues at coordinate 39,209 of JAQGAF010000832.1, read as the reverse complement.
AACCATCTCCTTCGCAGTTAGGAAGTGTTGGCCAGGCCATCTTATCAGATTATGCAAATTAGGCTATACTGTACGCTGGCGAGCTTCATACGCAATATGAACCATGGGTTAACTGCAAAACCCATAAGAGCCACAAAGTGCACTAAAATTTCACACCATAACGTCACAATAACTAACTCCCTAACGAATCCATCTTAACTATATCAGTAAGAGCTATAGGAATTATATGGCACCCACCATGGGATCATGAGTCATCTACCCTAATTTTTGAATGCAAAACGAGGTGAAAATTAAATTTTAATAAATATGCATTTGCGTTTGAAGAATAAAAAAGATGAAAAATATTTTAATAGTCAGTCTCTGCAGGGGGGCCTTAATGAAATATTTCTCAAAAAATCTCGAGTCACTGACACGAACTTGGCACAAGGAATAAAGCAACTCAAAGATGCAATTTACGCGACTTTGTTTCATTGTCTGGTCACAAGACAGTTGTGAAGAGATAACAAAGGGCTTAATTAGCAGACAATGCAAAATTTATCCATAACATACATGTATATGACAGGGTTAGCCAAGAGATTAAATTTTTAGCTTCCCTGACTTTTCCCAGTTTTGAAATAAATTTTCAGTTTCCCTGACTTTTCCCAGTTTTGAAATAAATTTTCAGTTATATCTAAACAGGAAACAGAACACAAATTTGCATACGAAGCAACAAAATTTAGAAAAGTATTTTTTTAGGGAATTGACAATTTCATTACAATTTCCACGGAATTGCTTGTCATATCCCTTGATTTTTGTGTTAAACACTAACTAGCTATGTAAAACGTATTATTAATTGTTGAATTGCCCTGACATTTTCAAAGCAAATCTATTTCCCCTGACTTTTCCATGCCTCGTCTAAATATTCCAGGTCTGGGGGAACCCTGTATGGGAATTTTTGTGTAAAAACGATACTGTATGCGTAAAGTTATCACCATTGCAAGCAATTTTGCGAATTTAGAACCAAAAAATAATTCAATTTCAGAAATTCTCTAAAAAAAAACTCCAGACTAGACAGGGGTATAGTCAAGAACTCAAATGACATGCGATGACTGACATCACTTTGCTCCCTAAAAATGCAGTCCTGGGTCGCCAATGCCGACGTTGGAAGTCACAAAGACGATTTTTAGAAAATGGATCAATCAAATGCTAGAATATATTTGGTCTTTCTATTCATAAATCACTAAAATGCACATTGCAAAAACTGATGGCGTTTTTCAAATATCCCAAAATGACTCGTAGACATGGCAGTTTCACAGCAAGTTTATAAAGTCATCAACTGTAGAAACGTTAAATAGAAAACCTAAAAATTATATATATATATAAAATAAATCATATTCCTTATATGGACTAAGTTAATGTAATATTCACGTGATGGGAAAATGCAGATGAACGCGAACGTTGGTACATGTCGAATAAAAAGTTGAAAAGCCTTGGGGCACTTCTCGAAACCCTTAGAGATAAGCAAGTTTAATTAATTAGGTAAAAATGATAAATAAAATTTAAAAATATTTGCATCCGGCTAAATGCGAAGGCACAAAAGAATCGCTCGAGATTAAAAAAGACTGAGTGCTTTAGAAGACTAGATGTAATTGCCATACGTTTAATTTACCGCATGCACAAATTCAATTGGAGCTTTTGACGAAGAATAAAAAATGCCATGCAACTAATTAGATATTGCACATTTCTTAGGCAAAGTAGGTACATTTGAAATGCAACGACCATCACTGGTAAATTTACATGTACAGCACAAAAAAGTCAACAGGCATGCGCCAAATTAAACAAACGATGACTTTTAATGCACTTAATGTCAGCAAACAAACTCCGTAAAAAGCAAAAACCCGACGTTTTAAGGTTTATCATAATCCATTTTAATGAATAAAATTAGAGGAAAACACGAGCTGATTATTGACATCCAATAAGTGCATCTGCATTTTAAAAGAGCTGTTTATGTGCGTTTCAAATGCGTGTAAATGTTTATGCGATTATACGAGTTTCTTTAGCTCTGTGTCAATAACATGCATTACGATTAATTCGTAGAGGTCTCATTACTCACTTTATTTTTTCCCGAGTGCAAGTGAGATGATGAATAGATTCAGCCTTTCAAAATCACCACATCGAGTTAAAACAAAATTCAATTCAACTTGTACTGAATTACAGTTTCATGCTATTTCCTGCTGCTATCATTAATATTCACTGGATTGGCGCAGTACATGATGGTCATACCCTCATTAAAAATATTTTTTTTTTAAATTTCACAAGTAAGGAACACATTTTGGAAAATGGTAACAAATCCTAGTTTTTTGATATCATGTATTTGGTTTACATGGAGTAACAACAGGCGTCACTCTAGTATAGGTCGACTACATAAGAAAACACTATGGCCACTGGTTGTCATGAGACCAAAACGGTTGGTTATTTGGTCTCATGATACGAGATGACATTAAGTATTCCCTGCATAAACTCAATTTTCGATTAGCGAATCCAGCGCCGCCTGCTTGTACTCTCTGTCACCCAAATTCGTGAAACAAAAACTAAAGGGTTCAAAAACATACATATAGTAGCTATAATATGCCATTTTCCAAATTTTCTTTCCTGGTTACCGACTTTTCAAATTATTGTAAGGAGGTAAACCTTTATTATCACCCTAAGCCTGTATATCCAATAGACTTCAAATAAACTTGTTATAGAAACACCTACAGTAATTCAAGGTGTGTACCGGATTTGGTATGGCAAATTCCATGACTTTCAATGCCTTTTTCATGACTTCAAAAATGTTCAATGCCTATTAGAATATGATTCAAGTTATGTCAATCACTACATAGTGTTAAATAGTGATTTTCACTATTTTTCAGAAACATCCTCTGCCATAGGCAAGGTTTTTGGCAAAATTGGATGACAAATGATGAATTTTGACCCAAAATTTTAGTTTGTGAATCAATCAATCAAAGGCAAAAATTTCATGACCATAATGTCATTTTCACGACTTTTCCATGACCTGTAATCAATTATGCATAGCAGTGTCCACAAAGAGCCACACTGGGAGCCAAAACTGTGAAATATCACATTAAATACTGGTGCCAGATGTAGCATAAAAATAAACTAAGCTACTGTGGCCATCATGGCCCAACCTGCACATACATGTACATGTATCATCCAACCCTCACAAAACCCATCTTACGCCCTTATGCAATGTCAACTCCATGAGGGGATTCCCCCAAAGATTCCTCATGCATGATTTTATTTGCTAGTTCTTCCCAACATCCCCTTCTGCTGGATCATGGCATATCGCCAGAGGATGGCAGTGTGGCCTATTACGAAAAAAATATATAACATTCCAACAGATCCAACTATAGATCCACGTTATACAGTGTACGGTTGACAGGAATGAGGGGTAGGAAAATATAATGAGTCCCTGGGGGATGCGTAATTCCAATATTTCCAGTCTTTTCTCAGCACTGAGTCACACGTCATGGTGTCCAGCACTGGCACTGGTATAAAAGAGCAATAGTTTTATTGGTAGTTGCTCTCTCGCCAAAATGTTGACAAATTAGTTTAAGACAACAAGAAGACATTGAAACATATTTGCGAATATCCGTTGGGAAATAACAGCGGCCATAACAGCAGTTGGAGACGAATGGAATTGGTCGCAAAAGGCACCACTTTAGCTTCCGGTCATCATCGAAAATGGATTCCAGCCATGAAGGGTGCTAATATAAGCACATTATTTCATAAAGTAATAAAAACCGTTTATGGAACTGCAGATGCTCAAACTTAGAAGGTGGCATTTCGTCTATTCAATACAAGTAAATGTCCAAGGAATCAGGGTGACTTGCCGAATCTTCGATTAAATTTCCCTGACTTCCCCAAGTTTTCCACAAAATTTGTGGAAAATTTCCAGACAATTTATAACAAACACTTTTTATGGATTTGACATTTTTACTTCAGAAAGGGCCAAGTCAAGTGTTTAGGCTTCCACATTTTAAACCATCAGTTAATTTAAGTCATCAATTCGTGTGAATGCTGTATTTGTTCCTTTCATGATTTTAATGTATCAATAGCAATTTAAGTAGTGTTAAATCATGAACAGGACCGGGAAGAGCTGGCAATAGACCCAGATCAGATGAGGAATGAATGTTCCATTTCAAATGCCTTATGGCGAAAATTTTAAAAGTCTAGATCATGAAATGATTGATTTTAGCCAACAATTTTGTAAAAAGAAATAACATTAATAAATGCAATGCCAAAGGCGACAATTTTAAGAAAATATAAATGTACCAATCAAAATCGTTGTGCTACAACAAATTTCCAGACATTATATGCATTTCCCTTACTTTTCCGGACCAAATCAATTGCCCTGACTTTTCCAGGTTTTCCATACTACCAGCACCTTCAAGGAACCCTTCCCACAGCTAATCCAACCTATCTCGTCCTTTTATCTACAGACTATTATGTGAATAGATGTCAGTGCTGTCAGGCATTGCCCAACCTTTTTGGATACCTGCACATTGTGCCCCAAATGATGTCATATACCATGGTCTAAATGCGCCCAATTTGCTTCCCATGGTTCAAAAGAAGAAATTTGAATCTTGCATTAAAACTGTTAAATAGCCATCACCAAACACGCCAAAACAACGCATTATGCACACGTCCTGCCAAATTTGCATACGTCTTTCAACGACAGAATCACCATTGGAAAACTGGAAGTGAAATTTTAGAGGCCATAATTGAAAAAAAATCACAAGACGCCTTTTGTCGCTGCTTCAAAAGGCACACATTCAGAAATACTGAACACTGAAAGCTTCAAAATATTTTTAACGAACAGATAACGGCATCTTGTTACTCTTCACACAACCGCTGACGTTTTTTTTTCATCAAATCAGAAAAAAATGTCACATTTTCCAAAAAAAAAAATAGGGCGGGGAGACCACATTGGGGTTAACAAAGTGGGGTCGACCGAGAAAAAAAAAAACAAAAAGGCAAACATGGATGTGAACTGAATAAACATGTACTAGTAATGGTTATAGGACAAGCTTTGGCCAATGAGAACTTTTGGATTTTCTGATGATGGTCCACAAGAAAGCATGTACTAGTAACCATAATGATGGATATTATTAATTGGTTCAAGAATGAAAAATAAAATTATGTGAAATTAGCGACAAACCCAATCCACTACAAGACTTACATATACGTGTATGGAAGGATGTTTCTCGAGTTCCTATTAATCGATTCCGGTTAAGAATTTATTACATCATAAATACGGTACAAGGCTAGACTTAATCGCTAAATTAAGTGGAATTGTCGATAATTTGAAAGCGTTTTCTCAGAATCGATGCCCAATCAACAATGCAGTCAAAATCTCCAAGAACCCACATTGCATTCATTAATGTCTAAATGCACGCCTATATTATGGAGATGAACATGTAGATGATAACTATAAATTATATCATGTCAGCCATTGTGTTTCGGCAGGCTGATTCATCTTATTTCGGTTTGAAAATGCGCGTACTGTATTATCAATTCTTTATGCAGACTGTTGTACACCACATTCAATTCTTACCATTGTTAAATGTCCAAGAGATGGTCTGAAAACCATAAATAAGATATCGGAGAACAAAGGCAATTTTAAGGCGTGTGTCACATACCGATAGAGAGCAGATCGAGTAACATTCACGTCACATGCCCATCACATTTAAAAACCAATGTTTATTTAAAACTGTTTATTCAAACTATTTGAAACGTCGAGTTTGAGAACTGACGCAACCAAACAACCGTGCAAAAGTATAGCACATGTACGGTATACCTATCGATTTCTTCCAACCAGAAAAACTCCAGTTTGCAAAATATGAATAATTTAGGCATTGGTGGCATTCCATCTTGTCAAAACGAAAGACTATCGGAAGACATGACATTCAGGAAGAATCTATGACGCCCGAATAATTCAGTACTGGTTTCGTCAACGGTCCAGACTATTTGCTATACTGTAGGTTGGTCACCACATTCCAGGCTGACCCTCAAAACCCATGGAATAGCAAGTGGAAGCTTAATTTCCGGGTAGAAACGTTACTTATGACGCTACCATAAATACAAGCTTGTAGAATATGTTTAAAATATTTCAAGTGATCACTTGGACCAATATATTGCGTTACTTACAGGGTGCAGTTCACTGAAATTATGATAGTGCCAATACTTATTTCCAATAGCGTTCGTCTTTCAAGTCAGGGTGCCTGGCCGAATCTTTAAATTTCCCTGACTTTTCCTCTGAGTTTTTTTTGGAAAATTTCAAGAAGTGATGAATTTTTAGTGTATTAATATTAATACGTGTAAAAATAATAACAGAACTATTAATAGCGATGTGAACACTAATGATTAAAGCCACTTGATCTCAACATTGCATTTTTGTGGATTTTTATGTTTCCGAAATATAATAAAAAAATGGTTGAAAATAATGGAAACACTGTAGGAAATTGATTTTAGGAAAAATTTCATTCATATACAAACTAGATAAGCAGCCAACTACATGTACTATATTTATTATTTCATTTAGGAACGCCATAGTCGAAATAGTTTTTTGAACAAAAATAAGCAGAAATAATGGATTTTAGTGGGTTCACAAAAAAGTAGATCACAACTACAGCTCGTCTAATGCTTTTCTGAGATGTCTACTCATACATGTACCTATCAAAATCGTTGTGCCACAAAAAAATTCCAGACATATGAATTTCCCTAACTTTTCCAGACCAAAAAAATTTCCCAGCATTTCCAGACCGTCATTTATGACGACACCAAAAATTGCATGTCTGAAAAACTTCAAGTGGCCAAACTTGGACCAATATAGGGCGTTATACAGGGTGTCTACTGAAAATGGATATTGCCAATTCTTATTACTATAGCTTTTAATCTTCAACTTGTCATTCTGGACATTTCATTGGAAAGAACTTTAGACACGACTTGTTTTAACACAAAACTGGTCAAATGTTGTCAATTCAAGAGTCCCAGCAAGCAAGGACAATAATATAAGTTAATGCCCCTGTCAAATGTATTATAATTTGCTGGCTGTTCAATTCATGGAAAGCAGAAGAGACAGTAGGTTTTGGGTATAACAAATTCACCCCCATGCAAGTAACGGCTAAATTACAGACAGTCAGAAAGAAGTTGCCAGCTAATGCTCGAGTTCAATTTGGTCCAGAAAACGGCCATTTCCAAGCGTCTGGCGAGACAAATGCTACAATTGTACGTCTGACACCTCAGCCGTTCAAGCCTTATTCAACAGTCCATAATGGAAACTGATAATCACACGTTAGGTCGCCGACGTCCCATCCAAAACGCTCATTCCGTTTGATCAGAATTGTGCTCTGGAGAAGGCGTGCATCAAATTGGTCCAGGCAACAATAATAAACTTTTGCTCATTTTCCCCTCGAAATTAGCCACAATAGCTGTCTTCCACGAGTTGAATGAATGGAGAAATCCCAGGGAAAGAAAAACTCCCTCGCCAACTGCTCATCCTAATTACAAGGCGCATTCGCATTGACCACTATCCATTGAAGCGGCAGAATGGCCATTGGCCAGACGAGCCCTCCACGCCACAAACGACCAATTGGCTTGTCCATCCTCACGAGTGCACCCATGCCCACCAAACACGATTCTGCTCAACTGGACCATTGTCGTGGCCACTCAACGTTGATGGACCAGGCTAAAAATGAACTGGGTACAAAGCAGGGGCCATCCCAAACACTACCAGACTGAAACATTGGCCATCTCCCATTACGTGCCGCAAGGCCCTTCAACCCAGAGACAGTGGTTATGTCATCCAAGACGGTGACATGTATGGCTTATAAGGGCAGCTCCAGAGAATGGGCCCAACAGTCGTGTTTCCCCTGGGTGAAACCCCGCAAGAAAAGGCTGACAGCTGGCCCACCTTTCTTCCCTGGGGCACACCACAAGATTGGCCGCAAAGAATAAGCTACATTCACCAGGATTAGTTTACCATCTGGGCTTCTTGAGTGACAGTCGTGCCTTACTTGTGGTTCTTCCACATTCTGAAGGCGAATAAAAAATGTTGATGGAACAGGGAGTGCGTCTGTACGACATCATGATGCATGTGGGTCGACTAGCTTTCTTGAGGCATATTCGTTTTCGCGCATCTTGTTGCCCCAAATTTCCAATGGTTCAATCTTGTGTATAATGATGTTAACTCTGTTGGCTAATGATAATCAACAGGGGACGTTCAAGTATTATGTCATCATCGGAAGGGGGGGGGAGGAGGATGTGAGGTGGAGGGCTTGACCATGCTGTTGTATAAAACACTGGACTGATAAAATCCATCACCATGTGATCGAGTTTTGCACACAAAAAATTGCAAGATTCGTCTACGGTGTCTTTTCAGACATGTATGAATACTTCCTTTTTGTGTTTATTGTCTAGAATGCAATATTTCTGATTTAATTTGCATAATTTTTCGTTCAATTCGCTTATAATTTGATCAATGATTGCCACGTAATCACGATAATGTAATCAGTGCTGTGACATTAAACATTAAACTGCTAAAATCCATGAAATGCAATCTAGTTTTACACAAACAAATTCAAATAATTCGTCTATGGTGGTTTTTTCCATATCAATTGCATCATTATTCTTTTTACTGGCTTCTGATTTAATTTTCATAATTTTTTGGAAATAGTTTCTCAACTGCCTTTTTTCACAATTTAGTTAATAGTGTTCCACGAAAAAAAGGGGTGCAATTACCAATACTTACTTAGGAATAACAAATTGTTCTGATAAAATTGAACATAGCAAAAAAAAACTATGCACGTTTACTTAAATATCTTACCTAAACATGGACTTTATTTAGGAAATTTGTATAAAGAATTTTGCCAAAACCTCGACATTTTTTCATGGACAATGTGTGAATTTAAAGCAATAATTAAATCGTCAATTTTAGCTTCAGTATAATAAATTTAATGAATGATTTTCCCCTCGTGTGCATTATTTCTACCTCTCCACTGCAACGTTTACTGCGATGATTACATTGCAGAATCCATACGAACAGCACTGCTCTAATATCATTTCTGAAATTATTTAATGATTTTCGAGCAAATACATTAGCTCATTCAAGTGTGAGGCTGTGAGCTGAACCAATATTCTTATTTAGGATAAAAGTACAGCTCCAGGCTAAGGAATAGTCACGTACATGTACATGTAAGAATGAAAAAGCCTCACGTGTTCAAGCGCCACTGGTGGCTGAACTTGAAATCACTTACGTGGGAGGCTGGAGGTCACCAGGTAAGTGAACAAAAATACAACTGGCAAACAACAACTATTTCTGCGGCCTACCGAAGGGCAAGATCCGAGCAAGATCGAGTTTCCAAAAGCTATGAAAACAAATCAATCCCTCAGTTTATTTACTTTAAACGACCAGATTGTGGATATGAAGAGAAATTTAAATGAACTATAAGCTCTTCCAGTTGAGTAAGCAAACCCAGCAAGAAAGCTCAAAAAAGCCTTCGGTGTACACATAATGCATAGTTGTTCACTGCCTCGTTCACATGTGCTTATTTTAGAGGGACAGACTTTTGGGGTGAATTCAGCGAATTTTGTTAACCTGAATGGCTGCATGTTGAATAGCAGATTTGGGACAAAGCTACACAAACACCACCACTGGCCATGGCACAGAAGCAAAGACCAGAAACCCAAGACTTTGAGAAGCAGAAAAACCGAAAGGTGGTGAGCCTTATAAAAATATGATAATAATACCAGATCCAGGAGGCAATTATTTAGGTTTAAAATCTCCCTCTGTTCATGCAGTTGTTCATTTAGTGAGCCATTACATCCGCTCAACTAAAGCCAAAAGTGGATCCGATGGCCCTTTACCTGTCGTGTTTTCTTAGGCAGTTTTCCGTTCACCTGGCTGACTTGTCAGGTTGGAGATGGTGAAATCCGAGCTTTTATGCACTAATCCTTCACACTTGATTAAGCAATCATAGCTGCTGTGCATCCTAGCGAAAACAGCCTGCACTCGACTATTTTGCCAGAAAACTACATAAAGGAAGCTGGATTATCGTCGATGCGGCTTTTTGCATTTTCAAAACTTGCACATTTCATATTTAGAAGATTTAGGATTATTCGGAAAGTGAGTGGACTACTGTAGATGCAATTTCAAATCGAGTTTTTTCCAATGTGAAAGCTAGTGGCATCATGCATATTTTCATGAGAAAAAAAAGCTCATTTCCCTTTAACAGATGCAATAGATAACCCTCGAATGCTCAATTCATGTACGACAGGAGCCAATTTGAAGCCAAATGAAACGTTTCTGGAACGTCTAATTTGGACAGAAGTCTGCAATCACTTCCAGGCAAAAAAGTCAAGTACATAAATTTGATTTTCCGGTTCTGAATCGAAAATAGAGGTGTTTCTTTGCGTTGACATTCAAATGTCACCGAAAAAAGATTTTGCAACAAGCTCGATGAACGAAACTCCGTTTGCTTACACACATTTTTATTAAAGAAAATGATTATTCCGAAAATTATTCCAACTCTATACAGGGTGACTGGCCGAATTTTCAATTAAATTTCCCTGATTTTTTCAGGTTTTCCAGACAATTTAAAACATTAAAGAGAATATTGTAGGCAACATTTTGAAAAAAATGACAAGAAACAATGGATTATTAGCGTAATATTAATAACAACAACGTGTATACTAGTGGTTGAAACGACTGTACATGTTGATATCAAATACTGCAGTTTTGCGTACTTGGTCTTTTGAAATTTTAAGAATTATACATAATGATGGATTATCAGAAGAAATAATGGATTTTAGGTGTATTATCGTTGCTTTTTCATAAGAAATATTACGATATGTTAATGATAATGAAAGCGCCGTAGGCAAGCTTTTCATAAAAAAGTATATCATAATTCCAGCTTTTCTAATGCTATTATGAAATACAGTATTAATGCCAATCCAAATCGTTGTGCAACAATTAACAAATTTCCAGACATTATATGAATTTCACTGACTTTTTCAGGTTATCCAGGTTTTCCAGACGACCAGTCACCCTGTCTAAATTGTCAAACTGCGTATACGACTGCTTGCCAGAATTAAGATTAATTACAACTTCGAAAACCCCAAAAATCTTGATTAATCATCGCCAAGGAATAAACTCCTTGTAATATGGAGCGTAGGAACATCTCCATAGCTCTCAATAGTCGTTGGTTTAACACACGTGGCGGTATTAATATCTTGCCTTTGAATTCGTCATGACAACCATTTTCAAGATTTTAAAGAAAAACTTGTCACCTGTCCTTAAAAACCGTGTTTAGAGCCGTTGAATAAGCCGTGTTATGGCGATGAAAGTACGGCAAGGCGAAAAATTTCCTCTTACAAAACCGTCATTTTCACGCATGAATTCTCAACACAAACAAGGTGAGAAATACTGCGAAAAGCCGAATTTTAAAGCGACAACATCAATCCATAACACACCATCAAGTAAAATTTAAATGGAAAATAGTCAAGGGACGAGCCTTCTCGGAATTAGTGTCATTTTTATTAACAAAGTATAGAGTTCACTTTTAAAGTGAAGACAATGCAAGAAGGACAAATTTAAATTAATATGCAGACTGAAAACGAAATTGCATCCCTGATCAACAATCCAAGCTGGAAAATTTGAATATGGTCATATACAGTGAACGGGTACATTTGTGTTCAATTTTTGGTCTAACCATATTCAGCGTTTCCACAACTTTTGTAACATAAAATCTCGACTTTCCCAGGTCAAAATGTTTATATTCAAGTGACTTTTAGAGTTCCCATCGACCAATATAAAGTAACAAATTAACCTACTCTTGAAAATTAATGCTTTTAATCAACATGGTCGCTTTAATTAGGACGATATAATTTTTGAATTTGCATAATAAAGGAAGTCACAGAACAAAAGGTTCTTGGAATTGACTAGGAATTAGCAGTACAGAAGAGCTCGAAAATTTCGACATTGTCGTAATGGAGCCAAATATTAGAAGGAATCAATCAGCCTTAATTTTTTTCATTGTGCAAAGGGCAACTTTTGCACAAAAACTTTTACCGCAAAAACCACGGTACGAGCCATAATCGATACAAGAAATACCGTTTGGGTTGCAATTATAATTAAGTTAGGAAATCCCCAGAGTTTTTTTTAAAAATTTACAAAATTCTCCTGACTTTCCCATAGGATTCCCACGCAGATTCTGTGGGAATCCTGTATAGATGTTTCATTCATGGCCCGAATTTACTTTCCCACAATGGCAATGTACGACCAAAACGTTCAAATGTGATAGATATATACAATCTATATACATGTACATGTATACACATGCTTTCATTCCACTGTTCTTGAGCTCAAATTGAAGCACGTATCTTCGTATAAAGTTTACATGTACGTACAATTCCACATACGTGCGTATACTGCACGTGTGTATTTCGCAAACCATACATGAATATTGAGCGCACGGCAGATGGCATTATCAAACTCCATAATACCCATATAATAAAGACTAAACTGGTGAGCTAAAACAACAGCGCATTAGGGATGCATAGCATAATATAGGAAGTGGGTTCATTGCGTGGCTTTACCCAGAATAAATGTTGACATTTATCATTTTTGTTTTTCCGTTTAAGGAACTTAGTCCGGGCTATTCAATTTTTATGATCTATCAGTCAATTTCAGCAAAGATCGTTAATCAAAACGCGGTGCAAACAGCGCATGGCATAACCGAACGAAATCTAATGCACCCATGTTTATACATGGATGGCGGAGTATTACATAGGATATAAAACGCTGTTTTTTCGCCACAAACAACCGCAATCAATCTCCTGGGTTTACATTTTATATATATTCACGCTAGCGAAGGAGAATTGCTAAAGTAAAAAGTTAAATGAAATAAACATGGCGACGACAAACATTAAAATCGAAAGCACTCCTGATTTTCCCATGAGGTCTTTGCACCACAAGACCGTTTTAAAGGTCAGGCTGACTATATTGTATTCATTTTGTACGTTTTTAACAAGTTGACAGCAGTTTTCAAAATACGTTCACACTGCTTTGGTCGAGCTTAACCCTAGATCATTGCTCAAGGGTCAGCTGTGTTTTTCTATAAATAATCATATGAAGAAATAGTTAAGATCAGTGGTACTGCTTAACTTTATCACCAAATACTAATAGGCAGTTTATGGAACCACTAAAATGACTGCATTAAGAATTTTTTTTTCTAAAAAAATGCCTTAGCCCGCTTGGGATATATAATGACCCCAACGTGATGTTAACCTAAGTCATAACTATTTTGAAAATCAAGTATAAATTCAATTCTTGAAATTATGTTTTCAATACATGATCTCACTGATTGCTATAGCTGTTATCCTTTAACCACTTAAATTGAAACACTTCATTTATCATCCTTAACACTTACTTTTTCTTTACGTGAATTTGTAACCAAAAAATCAACATGTCATTGTGAGCATTCGATTCATATAGCATGTACATTCAATATGATTTACATTAAAAAACATGTTTGCAAACTTGAAACTTAACATTTTTAGAATTTATTTTTCAAAATTAGGGTCCAAAATGACACCAACGTTAAATTCCCCACAGTAATTGAGGCTTAACTATGTTACGAGCACGAATAATACTAAAATTGAATAAATTGAGTTATTTTTCGATTTAGTTTTTAGTTATCGAGTTATTTTCTATATGTTTTTTTTTGTAGATTATACATGCATAAGCAAATTACACTTGCTGACCAGTCTAGGATGCTCAACAATAATGTAGGCTCATTAATAAAATGTCGTTTCATCGGTTCCCCCGTGCTTCTGTTACGTCTTCCTTAAAGATTGTCATCGTGTCATTTATTTTGTCGAAGAATTCCCAGTACGCCACATGCAAATATTAAAACGCACATGTAAAAATAACTGCAGTTTCATCAGGAAACGGGGGCAATTAAGATAATAAAATGTGTTCATTTATTACACGGGCTTAATTATCGTTTTACTCGAGGCAATTATTTCGCTTTCCATTTAGTCCCAATGATGCTCATCGTCAGACGATGCCCGTGGTATCAAATCAATATGTTATTAATCTTGCATCTTAAACCAATGAAAATAATGAAGAAACACGAGAGAAACGTTTAGGCCCGGGTTGTAATGTCCATCTGAACCTGAGCAAAGGAAGCAAACAGGCCAACACAACGTAAGCAATTCGCTATTCATGGGTCATAACGCCCAAAATTGTCTTTAAGGGAAGCATTTTGCTAATGAGTTTTAGGACGAAGAGTAAAAATGCACTTGATATTAATATCTTAATAGGGCATTTAAAAAGTCGTTAAAATAGTAGCATCGACCGTGTACGCCTCAAATCTGTACTCGGTTATCCTCATCTACATGGCTAAAGGCAAGATGAATATCAACGTTAAATTCGCTGCCCAAAAACGCTCCCAATTTTAATCGTTGATCGTCAAATTTAACGTTAACTTTAACTGCATCAATCTATTGTTAACGTGTTTTATAAAGTGAGGGATAAGAAGGATACACAGATGAAAATGTTTATAATAATGCAGTTCATATTCTACATATTTCTATATATGAACTCATCAATATATTTCATCAATTGCCGTCAAACACATCTAGCTGAGTATCACTAAATTGTATATGAAAAACTCCAAAAACACATTTTTGCGAAAATATAATACAAGTTTCATTTTCAAACTACTAATATAATACACTTAGTTACTTGCTATTGGTTGTTTTTCTTGAGGTACGACCATAAAGTTGGCGAGTGATTGCGAATTGATAAAACAAAGGTATTACAGGGTTCCCAGTCAAATTCTCAAGTTGATTTCCCTGACAACGTTTCAGTCATTTCCCTGACATTTTACATGAAAATTTCTAAATAATAAAAAACTGATGGATTTAATCGCAATTTTTTTTTACAAATATGATTACTAATCAACTGGCTGATGCAAGCTATACCAATTTCCCTGATATTCCCTGACATTTTGGTAAAGTTCACGAATTCCCTGACATTTCCAGACCATTTATCATTTCCCTGACATTCCATGACTAAATTTCCTGAAAGTGGGAACCTGCATTACTTATTTTCAAGAATTAATTAATTAAAGATGATTCCAAGATGAATAACACTACTACAATTTATGAGGAAACCTGAATGAATTTTCGTATGACGTTTGGATTTTTTCTTCTTTTTATCACCCAGCAATTGGCAGGTAGTTATGAACAGTTAAAATTGAAATCCCCGAAGATTCACGCTCGTTTCTCTCAGATCTGCAGTTCAAATACGTTTTCAGCATTTTAACCATTTATGCGCAAATTAAACGATTCGAGGCATGCAATACGTGGTTGGATTGAAGAGGAGAATGGCTTCCTGAATAAAACACCAGAATTAGAATTGCAATACATGCACTCAACGCAGCGAAATCCTTACGAATAATAGCAAGATCGGTATTACATGTAGTAATTCTACAACGCTGCAGGCTACAAATACGAAGTGATTTTTTTTTGCGAAAATTCGATACGAAGTCAGATCAAAAATACGAATTCAAACTAAGATAAAGGACGACCACCAGAACCAATAGCGAAAGATATAGGCCCTACATGCAGGCAATATTATCCAGAATTCATTCTCAGTGTCCTCATAAACAAATACATGGTATCCTGGCTACTGTAGAGTGGCCTCATTGCATTCCCAGGCGTGATAGTCATCACGCAAGCATGCTTTCAAATATTCATAAAATACAACGTGGCCTGTGGCCTTTGGAAGTGGGGTCTGGTCCCGGCTGCTCATTGTCATATAACATAGCGAACACTTAATGAACAAGTTGACATTTATGAGGAGAGTCAAAGTATCCCTTACAAATGACGTCGCATTTCACTTTTATTGTTGGATTTGGTATCCGCAAATGGCCGCCCGAGATTTATAATCCCGTAATGGATTAATGCGAGCAAAAGCCATCTAGTGCACTCTCCTCGGACATTTGCCTCCGCCTAAACCCTTTATGTCTTAAAAAGGATTTGTTTCAGAATGGCACGCTGCAAATTAGCGGCATGCTAACTATTTGCACAACTTGCCAGGGCCAGGAAAAGCAACGAAACGTGATGACCCATGGCGAGAGTTGAGCAATGATGCAACCTAACGGCTGGATAGGACCAAAGGCCAGCGACAACATCCCCTGTGGTCAAGCCATCTTAACACCATCATCATTTCTAATATTCCTCCAGTTGTTTTGAGTAATGAACTAATACAATGGGAATTTCAGCAATTCCTCTCCCGAGAGCCATTTCGCTGCCCAGCCTAATAAAGTAGCCAGCATTAATATTCAAACCGGCGACAATAGGATTTGAAACAATCGTTTTAAGTTTGCTGCTAATGTTGGAATAGTTTCCAACAAAGCCAGAAAACAAAAGTGGCCTCACACTAAATTGCAGCGGCAACGGAAACCACCGTTATGAAATTTTAATGCCAAAAGTGCTCGCTGAAACAAGTTTAAAAATTAACGCAATAAACGGAAACCGCGTGACCGGAAAATTAAGTTCCCTTCATTAATTTATAGCAACACCCAAGTTTTCTATCAACGCTAGTCGAGAAACTCAAGTGCGGAATACGTCAAAAGATTAACCGGCAAACTGCGGTAATCTTGTGGCACGACGCTGACATTAAATCGCCGAATAAATGTTAGTTTATTGAGGAAATGGCAACTTTAGTATTCTACATGAAATAATATTAAGTTCGTCTGATGTTTAAAGAGGCTCAAACCGCTTATTGGCCAACAATTGGGAAACAGTCAGAATAATGTGCACGTGAGATTTATGTTTCAACTTTACTTGTCCACTATGGAAGAATGACACCTGTCCTAGATTCTGAATTTAATCTTTTTATTATACTTTGTGTTTAACCTAACCTAAAATAACCTATCAACGCAATTTCGGATTCAGCTGCCCCTAACCGCCAGGCAATCACTGCCAGCCTACGAGTCATTAGGAAAAGCCAACTTTCTCAAAGTGTTTACGCTGGGGAGGGAGCTGCACCCCAATGCCATTATACTTTTCTTATTCAAATTCATATGTGGCAAAAATAGCTTCAAATACTTTTATCTACATAGTGAAATATAAATTTGCTTCATTAAAATCATCATGAGTTGTGCCAATGATGCCAATTTACAACTAATACATGTGTCCTTTAATGCATTTCATAAACAACATGTACTTGAGATAGTAAGTAGTGTAGGCAAAACATCAACGAGAGGCCTTGAAATTCATCATTTTCTCATACAGGGTATCTGCTGGATTTGGAATTGCCAATTTCATGATTTTTCAATGAATTTTCATGACAAATTTTTTTTTAATGCCTATTTGAATATGAGACGGTTCAAATTGTATGCCATTATCAAATAATGATTTTCAGAACAACAACTGCTACAGCGATGACAAATACAGAATTTGAACCCAAATTTTTATTTTGTCAATCAATCAAGAGGCAAAATTTCATGACCTTTGTGCAAATTACATTATTTTTCCATGACTTCCATGCCCTGAATTGCATTTCATGCCTTTTTCATGACTGCCATGACTGGTAATTACCCTACAAGTCATAAAGTATGTCAATATGTGCCTCAGTATGACTATGGTTATAGGAAATATGGCGAGAGAAGTAAGCTAAACAACCCACCACTCTTAATAATTATTATAGTGCCGGTTAAACGATTGTACAGTAAATCTACTAGTTTGTCTGTGGTCCAGGTCAGATATCAACATGTGCTTAGTAATATACATGCATAAAGCGAGAACTAGCATTTGATGGGACAAGCAAGTCATAATTTTCCGCATGCTATGGAGGTGAAGCAGCAGATGCTACAGTAAACTCTCGTTTATTTAACTTTATCCGTCTTTTCATTTCCATCCTCCAGCTCCTTTATCCTTCCGCTCGTTGATAAATTTCCATTTTAACTTTGTGTATAAACTTAATGTCCGCTCCCTTCATCTTCCATCGTTTATCAACGGTTGAGGCAACGCATGGATGGGCATCAGGGCTCCACAACAACGTT
The DNA here is from genome assembly GCA_034687865.1 of Kryphioiulus occultus. Lineage (NCBI taxonomy): Eukaryota > Metazoa > Arthropoda > Diplopoda > Julida > Julidae > Kryphioiulus > Kryphioiulus occultus. The sequence continues at coordinate 21,093 of JAQGAF010000832.1, read as the reverse complement.
AAAAATCCAATGGTTTAATTGAAAATGGGGAAAAGTTCACAATAAATTGCACACGGTGTCACGCAGGCCTACGAGGAATGAAATTAATGTAGGGGATAAGGGCACCACCATTCACAGGAGATGAAAAGAAAAGTGGACAACGGGTATGCAGTAACCGCCCCCAAATTAAACGCATTTTTGTTACGCGTCGAAAATATATGGCAACCCATGTTAACTCCATGGTGAATGATTATGGCTTTTAGGAGCCAAATGCTACGCAAAGATGTATTGTCAGCACGAAATTTGCAAAACAAAACGAGCGAGGGGCGTCCGAAAACAACTATAGGACGTCCGACTTTAGGGGCCCCTCACATCAAAAACTGCCCAAACCATCCCGTTACCTTTTCAAAATCCTTATGAAAAATGAGAATCGCTCACCCTCTATTAATCTCTCGACTGAGATAATTGGCCCTTTCCGGGCCACTTCTTCCGGTTTTGTCCCGGGTGCGGGGGTTTGGGTCATGCAAGAATAAGCCCATTTATCAGATTTTTATTCAATGGTCCAAACACTCTTTCGACCCCAAATCCAATAAACAGAACATTTCTTCGGCGGTTTCCAAGGGAGCAAATTGGGTACTTGAAATTATACATTTGATTAATATTCCGCGCAATCCTCGCTAAAACCCAGGTCATGTTGCAATGGCATCAAGCTCTGATTAATTCATGATCAGATTAATGCCAGCAAATTAGCATGATGAAAAATGAAGCGGATGTTGTATGGCCCCGCAATATGGCTAAAGATCATCTTAACGCATTTTGATGCATTGCATTTTTCAATTCACGTCCAATTTCCACGTGTTGGGCATTGAAACTGCCCATGAGTAATGTCCAGCATTCATTATCCCATATTTAAGGAAACCGATGAAACCTCAAATAGCTAGCATTTATTGCATCTCCTGAAAACCGCAATTATTCTACCAAAATCCCCGCAGAGGGTTCCAGTAACAATTATGGAAACGGCGATTTTAAATTGTGCTTTCGCAAACATCTGTATTGTTGACGTTTTCCAAATACGATTTAAGCTGTGTTTACACTATACAGCAAAACGTGTTATATTGTAAAGTTATTCAACTTGTTTGCAAATGAGAGACAAATGTTATTTAACATGATGTTGCGTAACATTTTTCTTGCTGTGTTAAGGAGTGTTTACACTACATCACAACACAGTTTTATATAACAAATTAGTTGTTAACTCTGTTGTACAATTTGTTATATAACAGCCACTCGAGTATGTGGGCCTTCAATTGTGCAAGATGTTAAATGATATTTTTTATTCTCATTTGCAATATAAATGAGCTTTGCAATATGACACGTTTTGCAATACAGTGTAAACGCACATTTATATATCTGGGCTGCATTATAAAAAACATTGTAATATAACAATTTAGTTTTGAACTTTGTTCCGCAATTAACCATGTCACATCTACCGGTATACAACTTGTTATGGATGATACAATTTTTCGAAAAGTAATTTTTACAAACAAAGATACACAACTTGTTCAAAAATGAGAAGAAAAAATGTTATTTAAAACATTTCTATATTGTTGACCCCACATAAACAAGTTTCGTTTTATAACAAGCTTTCCAGTGTATAACATGTTTATCGACACATGCATGCTGCTAAATCAGAAAAATGTTACATAACATAATGTTATTCATGTATACCATTTTCCTTCTCATTTTGAAACAAATTGTATAACTTTGCAGTATTAACGCAGCTCAGCTTTTTACAATGTACATTATACGGTATAACAAGTTGTTCAACAGAGTTAAAAACCATTGTGGTTTTTACCATAGTTGTTACATCAAAATGTTTTATGATATTGTGTAAACCCAATTTTCGCTATGTCAAGCTACATGGGTCCGACAGCTACAATGTACTTTTAAATAATCTAACATGGGAAAATGTGACTTGCCAGACACCCTGTACAGGTACACTAAAACCTTCCCACAGATGACTGAACAATTAACGCTTTTCCGCATGTCGCTCGTCGTGCAAAACTAACATAGTCTCAGAAAATGTTTATTTTTCCAGGCTACATTTCCTGAATATTTTCAAGTTTAGCCATCTTTGTAGCGTGGCCAGGATTCTTTACTTGGCCTAGACAAATAGAAATAGCTTGGAAAACACGGTCTCCCTAGCTCAATCGGAACTAAAAACTACAGCAAAAATAATATTTGGGGTGAACCACTGAAAGGTCAGTAACTATGGTTTGCATGCATCAGTACAATAACAGAGCCAAGAATAATAAAACAGGGTCAGTAACACCATAGAAACTAAAGTTATTGAAAACCGAGATCCGAATTCTCGCCCACAAAAACCTTAAATAAAAGTCTTGTATGGTAGACCCGCGCAGCAAGACAAGAGCAACTGCATTTCTCATATTGCAGACGCTTGTGTAAATAATTGCCTAGCGAGCCCGAAATTTATGAATCGGTACAATTTTCATTTTTATTAAACAATATGTTTCTGTAAACACAGCGGGCACTCTATTTAATTTGAAGACTCGCTTTTATATTCGCTCGATGTGTTTATTATTCTTGAAATCCACTTTGAACGATGGCGTACTTGCTCGAACGCTACGAAAGTGTTTGTTTTAGAAATCCAGGGCTTTTTGGAGATCAAAGTCAGCATCGAAGTGAAGTTTAGGTCAATAGTTTCATAATTTCATACGTGGGTTGCATTGATTTAGATAATGTGAATTTGTCAATTTTCGAATTACCTTTAGACGAATTCCCTCAGGGATCACGACATTTTCAACTTTCCTGACTTTTCCAAATTTTAAAACAAATTTCCCATTAGAAAATGCAAAAATTTGACATGCAAATGTAGGAATGTTCCATTTATTGCAAATAGGTGATAAAACTCAATTTTTCACAGGGAATTGCTTGTCATCTCTTGATATTTGTACTAACCAATAACTAGATATGCAAAATCTGTTATTGGTTTGTTGAATTTCCCTGGATTTTTCAGAGTAAATTAGTTTTCCTTGACTTTTCCAAGTCTGGGGAATCCTGTCGTCTAAGAAAAATAAAATAGTTAACAAAATGTTCCATCGATTGAAATTTGCTATTTCGGGAAATCTGCATGACAAAATACATGTACACATAGATGGCAACAGTGTTTCAATTCTGAGAATCATTAAGAATCTAGACAAATTGTCGGTAATGATAACATAACTGATAGCCTATAGAGTCGATCACGTGAAAATGTGGGTCATCATAACAAACTTGGCATAAATCACTAGTAAGTGATCAATACATGTAAGCAGGCGAATTTACAGTGGGACTCATGGAATGATTTACTGACATGGTACACACATCTAAGTCTATAGACTTTACAGCATAATTAAGTATTCATGGGGCAATAACTCTGCACCAGGGATTCGAGTACAACCTATCAAATTTGCTCGCAATTTATGGTTCGAGGAAACTCATAATGTATACTTGAGAAACTACAGTAAATAACGGGGTTTACATATACGCAGGCTAGAGAATAAATTAATCCGCAATTAAGGTTTGTCATAAAATTCTCAAACTGCAGCCGCCATTGTAAGGCACGTTTTTTGACATCTTAAAACAAACTGCTGGAGGAGTTGACTCTGTTTTCCATTACAAAAATTGCACATCAATAGGATATTAGATTTACGAGTCACGAAAAGAGGATGAATTTGCTTCTGAAAAAGAGACGTTAGCTGGTTTAACGTTATTGTGAAGGGCATCGTCCATTAACCGAAAATGGCAACATGTAAATCTTCGAAGTCTAAAGTCATGCTGGCGAATTAAATAGGCAATGACAATAAAAGCAGCATGCTGCAATCATATTTCAAAAAAGTTTCATTTTATGGCTTTTTTAGATTCCTTTAGGATTCAAAAGGTTTTTTTCGCGAAAACGTCTTTTGGTTCATCCTTTCAGACAAATTTCGTTTAACAGCTGGAATCCAGTTTGCTTGAAAAAAAATGTCAGCCTACAAATCGTATCTTGAACTAACAAAAAAAAAAACGAAAAAGTTTTCATTTCTGTATAGTTTCACATGTTCATTGAGAAAAAAATAGACCAAATGCTCAGGGAATCTCAAAAATAATTGGAAATACATACTGTATGAAGTACTTTTGAATCACTCTGTATAACATTTTGCACAGAAAATCAGTAATAAATAGCAATAACGATGGTGCAAATAACTAAGCGCATTTTCACAAATTTATATGTCAGCAAATGTGATACATGTAGAGGGCTCCCCCAGAGATGACAACTGCAACTTTCCTGATTTTTACCTGACTTTTCCAGGTTTTTCAGTTCTGGGGAAACCTTGCATGTCAGAAATGTGACACATGTATATGCTCACAATCAACTATCAACTTTAAATCATATCCAGAACTGTCATGTTTACAACACCTTACTGACGTTGTTCTGACTTTGACTATGTTCTTTAGTATTTAATCAAGAATTTTACAAACTTGTTTGTTAGTTAATTTATGCGATTCTTAATAAGATAATATGATAATACCGTAATATTTTAAATTGTCAACGTATCTTTTATGCACAAATCACGTACAAGTGGGATTGCAAAATCGTTTGTTTAAGAGCATGCAGGCACACATTATTTACACTATCAACCACAACCATGCTTATCATAAGGGATACGACTTCCTTTTCAGAATTTCATTATGAACTGCAGATAAAATATTCCACAGCTCATTACTGACAACTTATTAATGGATTAAGGAAGGAAGAGAGGACCATATAGTTTTTGTCATTTTATCTAAATATTTTTCGACAATTTTAGATGTTCTAAGCATGGTGTTGGCACCACAATGAACAATGGAATACTGTGGTAGACCGTCTGTAATGCCTTTACCTTACAACGTTCAAGTCATGTTCAGCAACTTCATTGTTCCTTGAAGAAAAATATACGCCGACATTTGAATTTGTATGGGGTCGAATAAACTGCTCTTGGTTTCGGTATTTATCCGTCCAATTTAACCATGGTAGATATTTGATATAAATCAGCGCTCAACTTGATTATGGGAGCGATAAATGATGCTTCTGTCAAAATCTGGATGGAATATGGAATGACAAAGGGATCCCATCAGAACATTCGAGGCCCTAACATATTACCTTAAATTGCATGAGAGCAATAAATGGAAGGCAATCCATAAAAATGCCATGGCTTAATAAAAGCAGGGTATGAAATATGTAAAATCCAGCATATGTAAATAAATACATCTGAGATACGAAGTCGCGAAACATGCGGAGCAATACAAAAATTGAAGAGAAAAAATACTGCCAAAAGTTAACCCGCGAAATTTCCAATTTTTGATATTCGTAAAGCAATTGAGCTCTGTGTATAAACCTGAGTTTTATACTGTTACTAACTTCTTGAGTAAGATTCTTTCAGCTTAATAGGGGGTCCCCCAGAGATGAAATTTTCAAGTTCCCTGACTTTTCCAAGTTTGGAAATAAATTTCCTGACCACTGAAAATGCAAAATATGATATATGCCCTTGTAAAGAATGCTATATTTATTTCTTGTTATATCTAAACAGGAGATAGAACACGCATTTTAAGTAAACAACAAATTGAGATAAATAGGGCTATACTGTATTTGTGAAGTTGGCAATTTCATTACTATTTAACGGAATTGCTTGTGATCCCTTGATTTTTGTGTTAACCAATAACTAGCTCTGTAAAATGTATTATTAAATTATTGAATTTCCTTGACTTTTCCAGGTTTCCCACGTTTTTTCTGGTCTGTGGGAATCTTGTACTAGGTCAAAACTAAATTTTCAATCATGCCATGTTCAAACCCCGTTCCCTAATGCGAAAGTTAGCTATAAATTAAAGGTAACTTTAGTTTCTTTGACATCATTTTCTTAGAAACGAAAGTAGGAGCGTTGCTTTCATCCATCAGCTGTTTAATTCCAAGACGAAAATTATAAAACATGGGAAGACAAAACGATCTTGTAACCCGTAGCTATTTGAACAGGAAACCTTCCACCAGAGAAATATAGTGACTAAAAAATAAAATATGGAAAAATAAAAAACTGTTTCACGAATATAAGAGGATATTTTGGAGAGGAAAGGTGGAAAGTGAGTTACCCCAGATGACTTTTCGTAGATTTCCGTATATCCCTGTGTGCTAAACTAGCATGAATTTATGACATGCAGAACTTTTCTCTCCAGAAAAGTGAACGAATGAAAGTTGAAAAACAAAGAAAATCAAAAGTGCATAATACTGGATGTACATGTGTACATATAAGTAACTATTGGAGATCTCTGGCAATTGAATGACCTGTCCAATATTCCGAAGTAGAAACGATGAATAGTATGAATATAAATCATTCGCTCCCATGAATCCAATAAGTTTCAAACCACGCACAAATCTGCTTATAGAAGAAACGACATATTGGAAACATTCGCTATAGCAGTTTTAAAATGGTCGGATATAGCTCTATTCAATGTCGTTTAGAATTTCGCATAGAAATGTAAATATTGAACGAGCAGAGCCTAGGGATTACTCAAACGAAAAATTAGTTCCCATTATATTATACTGTACTGCAGTGTACATACATGTAAGTCAGCCGGCCAATGAAAGATGAGTAGCATTCGGGCAAGGTTGTAAACAACCAATGTTGCCATTTCCCAATATTTATTTTCCTATATAAATTTATCCTCAATGAATATGTATCAGAAATCTAGCGGATAAACAAACATCTAGGATCCAGATTAAAAGGCAAACTGAAGGTACTGCGAAAGAATATACATGTAGCCTTCAGCAATTCCGCGGGATATTTTAATAGCCAATGAAAATGGCATAGCAGATGCAAATATGCATGTAACAACATTAATATTAATTTATTTGCTCGTTAAGTATTCAAAATAATCTGAACTCAAGGATAGTCCTCGCATGAGTTGATGCGAGGTACATGTACATGTATACAGCACTGTTCTAATTTTTTAAACAAAACCAGCCAAAAAAAATTCCATGTTTATACATGTACAGTGTATATCGATTTGAATGCAAAACTTTGGTGAGCACTGCACGCAAATAGCCAGTGGAGAATTTCCCCACGCAGCAGCTCTAATGAGTGTACAATACACATGTATTGAACGTGTGCTAGAAGCACTCCATATGACGAAATTGTTGCAGTGAAAACACTTTCACATCCCATTAAATGGAAGTCATGAGAAGGCTGCTGGGGACAGGTGACTAGATGCCCACGCTGGAAAAATTCCAATTCAAATATGACAGAATTTTGACAAAGTGCTAAAAGCGAGAGCTGGTGGGGTGTCCATTGAATCGCAGAAAAGCGTCAAAGCAACTCGTGAACATTATTGAATTTCCGTCATGTGGACGACACTTGATGCGGTGTCACCTGCCAACGACATCAACACAATGGCTGCGAACATTACACGAGTGAATCACGCACCAGTGTAGCCATTCCCAAAAGCAATATAGAGGTAGATGTTGCGGTTTCTACTTACACCGACTGCAAATGACATTCCAGCACGTTTCCCCCCCTCAAATAACAACCAGCGAAAATCTCTTATCGTTTACGACGAGATGGAACGCACCCTTTAACACATTTTCATCAAAGTTTATCCGCTGCAAACCCAGATCTAATCGAAAGACCGTCAAAAATAAAAGATCCATGGGTGCAAACTGGAAAACCAAGTAAACGACGCAGTTTTAGATCAGTGTTCAAATTGATCTAAGTTTTCGTGGTTTTCCAGACACTTTCTACCAAATTTCCTAATTTCCATGCAATTATAGATTATTGTTCAAACGAATATTCAGGACAGGGTCTTTAAACGATCTTTAAATTTCTTTGACTTGTCCAGGTTTTCCAGACACCTTTTGCATTTGGATGCAGTTTTAGATTATTGTTCAAACGAATATTCAGGACAGGGTGACTGGACGAATCTTCAACTTAATTTGCCTAATTTTTCCAGATTTTCCAGAAACATTAAAACAAACATTTTTTCGAATTTAACACGTATACAATAGTCAGGGTGAAAAACTAATATCAATGGGAACACATATTTTTGTTGCTGTAACGACCAAACCCAAATACTGCATTTTTGTGGGCTTTTTTCTTCTTCTTTTGAAATATTAAAAATAGTAATAATGACGGAAATGCTATAGGCAATTATTGAAAACAAGGCTCATACAAAAATGTGTTAAGTTATCGCCTCCTATTTAGGATTACCGTATCGGCAAATTACCATAAAAACGGATTTTAGATGTTTTTTGATGGATTCTTGTTAATGGATTTTTCATAAGCAATATAAGGAAATACAGGTATTAATGACGATGTATACTCTGTAATCAAATTTTTTTTAGAAAAAATTGACAACAAATGGAGCTTTTATAATGCTTATTCTTATAATTATAACGAGTATTCTTGTCCCATCTTGCAAAGCAGTTCCATCAGTGAATATCAAATACAGCAGTTATCATGGAATACACATGTAAATGTCTATCGTGTTATCAAGGAATTATATTTGAACATTTTTTTCAGGTAACAATCAACGTTCTGATTAAAGATAACAACAGATGAAACCCATGCAAACCCCCCGGAGATCGTGAGGCATTGCTGGATCCAACAATGATTCCAGAAAAAAGTGACGCATGTCAATATACGGTTGAGAGACTTGGCACGGAAAAAAGCCCAAAGTTTTAAGTATTAAATTGGAGGCAATTTTTCATCACTCAATTACGCGTAACGGGCAATTCGTGTGTTAATGCATCTCCTTGTATCCTGGCAAGATTATTGACTTTTCTCAAGACTCGTATATTATTAGCTTCGCGTTCTGTCTGTCCCATTAGCTGCAACGACGAATTACTTAATCAACTTTTTCTCCTGTAACAACATAATTTCGTTGCGTGTAATTCACTAAGCGAGGATCTTATGCAGAACCCCGATACATACTGTATAGTACTTGGGGCTGCAATTTATCAAAATCTAGCGCCGTTGCTTCTACAGCTTTTAAGCGAGAAACAGACTCGGGTAAACATCCTAAGGATGAAGAATAAAACCAGCGCATGCACAGAAGCTAAATAAATTAGACCAAAAAATTTGCAACATAACCGAAAAACCAGCAACTAAATTACAATTAATTGAGAGAACATGCGCTAATGTTTTTTTTTCTAAAAAAACAAGACTCCACTGTACATGCTTATCAATTTATCATTTGTTAAATCCATTCGAATACAATATATACTGTAAGGTCAAAGTTGAGTACAAAAAAGGCATTGTTGACTACAAATCCTTATTGGTTTGGGATCTTTAATCCTTCTCAAAACTGTTTATTTTAAAACGAAATAACAGCAGCAAACCAAAACGCAACTGAAAATTGCAGAATGGAATAACTTTCAAATTTGGAATCCAATAATTTAGAAGTAATGTACAATCTATTATAAAATGCAAACTGGAACACTAGCACGTGAACAACGTCACATTCTAGGTTCACCGTGCAGGCATTCCATATAGGCCTACATGTACAACAAAATGCAGCTTAATCATTAGCAGTAAATAAATGTATACATGGACGTATCAGGTTAAAGAGTGCTAAATTTCATTATATTAATACGCCTACTTATGCAAACATGAGAAATCGTTCGCAAATTTTCACTTGCCCAAATTGAAATTCTGGCACCTTCAATTCTGAATGTTCGTCTAAATTTCTGTCTTTTGTAGCAACTACAGTAACATTGTATTATACATGTCATTTTCTAGGTAGGTTTTTTAGATAATGGTGAATTAATAACTTAAAGCAGTCAATAGTTACATTTAAGAAGACTATTTCATAACGAAGAATCCTAGCCAATTTTCAGAGGTACATGTACTATGCAGGCTCTATCATGCCGATAGATGGCAGAGTGAAATTTAGCACTCGTAGTATAGATACGACAGGAAAAGTTGGTTTTCATGGATAGCCACGATTATTTGCTTTTGTTGAAGAATGCAAGACATCTGATAAGCACGTTCAACGTTTTAATATCTGTAGCGCATCATAATCTATTAATGTGGAACAAATTCACTCCCTGACTAGTGAGGTGATTCTTCATGAATGGAGTAAGTTAAGAAAACTGATCATTAGATGCATATTGCCCTATAATTACCAACTGATAATAACGAAAATAAAATAGCCATCGAGTAGGAAGTCGAACCGAGCAGAAACGCTACTCAGTAATTCACGTCCAACATCGATAATATGCTAAGCCGCCTCATTAGCATACCAAAACTGTCTCATTAGCATTCTATTCCGGATCGATTTCACGGCAATGATGGCATGAGAGAATTGCCAGCAGATGGACGCTAAACAGTATTTTGCCAAACGGCATCTCGCCGACTAGTGCCTAATTTTCCATGACGGGCCCAAGCTAAGTAAATCGAATTGAGTCTAATCTCTCATTTCACCCAGTTAATTTGTGAAACACAATTAGGCGCAGTGGTTGAATGGCATGGCGAATGAATCCGACAATTTCATTTGCAGGTTTCACCTAGAGTGACCGAAAGATGAGCCGCCATGACATAACGTGAAAATGCCATACAAGATTGCAATCGACAAATTTACAGGATTTCCACAGAACCTGGGAAAGTAAAATTATACTGAATTCCAAGCATAGCTCTTGACTAAATATTTAAAACTAAAAAGAGAATGCCTAGATATTTAATGTTGTGTGAATTCATTGGAAATACAAATTCGGTAATTATATCACCCTCATCGAAGATAATATTGATTAAATCATTATTTATATTCAATATATTGGTAGTTAGGGAAATCCTAAAGGTCATGGGAAAATGCTCATTTTGACCTGGAAAAATGGGAAAGTTAAGGTATTTTGTTATTAAAGCTGCGGGAGTCCTGATTTACCAGATGAGTTAATGCGAATAAAACTCGAGAATTATTTTTAATAAGTGAAAACCATTCATTTCACGCTGGTCCCTCACCAGCCATTTGCGTGCAACAATAAATTCGAGTTATCCTGTATATGGTGAAGCTGCATAACCGATAAATAACCGGAGAAGCAAACATTTAGATGGACCTTATAGCTCGCCTTGTCTTCAAGCAAAACAACTAAGACATTTATCGGTTTTGATGCTTGTACCTAATGCACTCTTAAGACGCAGTGTACAGTAATTAGTAGTAAGGACAGACCATTAGTTGGCAATGCCCATTAATCTTTTCCTTTTCTGTCGACATTCTGAAGGTTTGTCGCTCCCTTTCTCCCTCATCCCTATGATGGAGATGCTAGCAACGCAGCATCATAGTCACAGTCGCCATGGCAACTCTCATCTCTCATCAGTTCCCAATAATTAACGGCAAACAGGATCCAGGAACGCAAAAAGGAGATAACTGGAGAATTTCAGGAATTCAAAGGCGTGTGTAGGGGACTCCAGTTATTTTAAGTTCGTTGTTTAATAAAATCTGATTCGCCTTAGCCGTCACGCAATTAAATCAGGCTGGAGATCAATAACACTTGTGACAGGATGTGACGTCAGAAGCCAACGCCTATTTCGAAATTGTTTTCGTGAGTTGTGGCAAACTTGCATCGAAAGCTGTGCAATATGATTGTCGATCCAAAACAGTGAAAACACAGAAAATTTTAGTAAATGTAGTCTCGCTGCAATTTTTGGATAAACTTCGGGGCATCCAAACATTCCAGGTTTAAAAACACAAATTTCCCACACCACCGCGACCATTAAAAATGCAAAAATATTACATACATATGTAAGGAATGCTACATTTATTGCTTATCATACATAACCAGGAGCAAATTTAGAGTGGTTTTATTAATTTATTTTGCAGAACTGCTAGCCATCCTTTGATTTTTGTGTTAGCCAACAACAATTTATCCAACATCTCTTATTGACTTGTTGGATTTCCCTGACTATTAAAAATAAATCAATTTCCCCGGACTTTTCCAGGCTGTTACAATTTTCCTGATTTGTACAGGTCTGGGGGGAACCCTGTATTTATATTTCTACTCTACTTGTCCTATGTTAGCCTAACCTAAACCAACCTAACAAAGTACTTACATGTACAATGGAAGGCAATCACTACCAACTTACGAGCCGTTAGGAGAAGCCCACTTTCTCGTAGCTTCTATGCTGGAGCAGGCACTGTACCGAAGTACACCACAATCCATTTTATGTTAAATATGGTATTGTCATACAGGCACATTTCGCCAGAACATATACCATATAAAACTTATTAAAATGGTAAAATGAAAAATAATTCAAACTTTTTGACAAAACTGCAGTACCCGAACACGTGATCAATGCCTAAAAAGTGGTCCATGCGTGCCTAAGAACTTCATTAATCATAAATTAATTATATGATCAATCACCTGTGTATCATTTTGCCTCTCCGTTAGGGCATATGGAGCATGCGTGGGCTACAAGCGTCGCTTTTTTAATACCCTGAGACTACCATTAATGCCAAAGTTCCTTTTTCTTACAAATTTCATTAAGGGCCATTTTTTTCACATATAGTTTGTGCTGGCCTCCCCCTTGTCGTTAAGCGACTAATTAACGCGTTGGCATAAAAGATAAATCGATAAAATCCACAAAGATCATTTCTGACTTATAAAAACAGCCCTTGGTAAAGCACACTTTCGTTACTTAATACGAGCCAATGGACTATAATTAAACCATATAGGCCAATGTAAGCCAAGAAACGATATCGTGTCCATGAAATCACACACATGCGGGTCAATTAAACGATTGCAATAACTGCCTATTAATTAAACCGACTTTAACTCAAAATCAATTACAGACGAATCAGACGAAACTCCCAAATTAAAAATGAATCAGTCTTTTGTAAATCATTGGCTGAGTTTGATTTAGTGTCAATTTTCTTAAAAATTATGGAAGTGTATAGGTATAAATTACTACCAAGAAGAAGATTGTATGCATTGTGAACTACCTATTGAATTATGTACTGACAACCTCCAATAATTAATTCTTGTACTAACAAAAATAAGGTTATATCATGCAACCCATTTAAAATTCCTTATTTTTCCTTATTTTCCCAGATTTTAAATTCTCTGATTTCCTTGTTGTCCAGGTATTGAAGTTACCCTAAAAGGGAAAATCGAAGGCTAGTGCATGTCAGTATCTTAAAACATTTCTGCCTTAATGTCTCATATCGATTACTGGGCCAGCCGCATACGTTGGAGGTGACGTGGCGTATGGGTTATTTGAATATTGAAATTAAATCCGATAGCAAAATCCATATTAATATCGCGTAAGATCATTCTTTCTTATCCCCGCCAAAACATTTTCCTTCATTTTTTTTGTTCGATCTTCCAACTTTCCAGCTCGATAGACCCCCTTATAAATTTCAATTACTAAAGTCAGGCCTTGCTGGCAAACCCCTACACTTCAACGAAACTTAACTTTACATAATGTACTCGCTGAGTGAATTTATGGGGATCGGTGTTATGTAATATCGGAATTTCGTACAGACTTCAAAAGCCTCAGCTTCAGGGTTAGAAAAACGAGAGTGTGAGAGAGGAAAGGGAATATGCGATATTTAATATGAAAAAATCAATCTCTATCAAAAAGAAAGATTCGTCAAAGTAGAATTTAATTTAGAATAACTTGAATATTTTCGCAATTTCTCTTTTTTCCCTTTATTGCTATAAGCGAATGTTATCTGGGTTTTAACGTCGATGATAAATATTCATGAAATTGTAATAGCGCCTGTAGAGATAGGAAGGAGGTAATTCAAATGTTTAAAATGCATATAATTTTAATTCGCTCGCTTATACAAATTAAATGCAATTTCAGATTGCAAAGCAGATACCGACTGAATTTTAATCAACGCATGCAATCATTGCAAGTTTTCATAATTACCAGGTTTAAACCAGTTAAACATACTGTATATATACTCCATTAAAATAAAATTAATTTTTCCATTAAATTAAGCACCGTTTATGTAAATACAGTTATGTAATCGGCATAACGTGTTTTACATCAGTACATGTATATATTTAATAAAATTAGCCAGAAACATCAATAGACAGGGGACGTTCAAGTAACACATGTAGTCATCATCTGACTGATGCCAACCATCTCAATTTCCCTCACATTCCCTGACATAGTTACAAATTTACACCATTGATGCGTGGTTAGTGGGGGTCTGAAAATCGCGAAAAAGTGATGACAATATTTGAACAGTCCCATACTACAAGCACAACGATTTTTCCCACATGCATTATTTTCAAATTTCACCAAATGCGTTCGTGTGACCTGACCCTCAAATTACCAATCATCACCATCCTAATAGAAGGTTCCGAACGAACAGATGCTGTGATGCACTTAAGCTGAAGGACATGCATCAGTAATAAAACCTAAAATGACTTATGCCATATGGCGCCATGTCCATGGAACTCATGCAATGAAAATGCATTGCACCAACAGCTGCTGGCACTGACCACCGACAGTGCAGATCTGGGTTTTTAAGATGGAAGTGCCAAGGTGGCGATTAAATTCTTAGAAAAAAATTGGGAGAAATTGATACGATGAATAAGTCATTAGAACGAGAGAGCTAGCTATAAGGTCAAAAGTTATCATAAGAACATCCAGCTAATAACAGGCTACATTATAACATCTGTTGTCCTCAAATGTGGAAAATTTCAAAATAAATTTTCCACAACATCGTCCAATGACAGTAGCTGACATCTAAAAACACAGAGTGCCTTGAAACCAAGCCATACATATAATTCGAAAACCCATCCTTGCCAACCAGTTCAGTATACAGTACTTGATGTCATTTGCAAACTAACAAAGGATATTACCATTTCAGAACAAACTGCATACGTGATTAGAGCCATGCAACAAAAAATCACTTAAGAGACAATTACCGCAGCATTTAATCCCATAAATTAATAGACAACGTTGGTGGAAAGTGTTTTGGTTCTCGATCCCACTGTTATGATAAATACATTTGCGAGGTGGTATTTGGGGTACGCCTGACAATTTAGCTTTCATTTTAATCTCGTTCGTTAATGCGTACACCGTCGAAACGTCAGCTTCACTCAACCAAACCAACTTTAATTGGATTTCATAGCCCGAAGTCCCAGTTTGCTCATATACAAGTATAAATCACCAGAAATCTTCAAAAAGATTATACCGTACATATACACGCAAATGCCATTAATAAATTTAATCCTGCATGTATATCACTGCAAGTTAATAAGTTGACGATTCGTTAGGTGTCAACGAAATTAATGCAGACTTTGGAGTGAATTCCAGAGGCAGACTTTGGAGTGAATTCCAGAGGCAGACTTTGGAGTGAATTCCAGAGGCCAACTGTCCAAGTCCATTGTATCATTGAGCATTTGCATTTTGGATCTAGGCAAATGCTTTCATTCTAGCTGTTCATTTTAAAAACGATGGCTATACATCGCACACCGGAATAGTCCCTGCTCCAAATGTGCACGTAATGTAAATTTCAGCCCTACTTGTTTAGTACATGTAGACACGAACGACATGTCCTAGTTGTATAGCAATTTTGCCATTTTCAGGGTTCCCATAGCTTTATTAACAAAATCCCACGGCTTTCCCAGGTTTCCTTGGTGAAAAATTGCATTTTCCCCTGACCTTTCGGGTTTCCCCATCTCCTAAAATTAAGTTAAAATCACCTGCCCTTGAATATTATACAAAATGTAAAGGGGACATTCAACATACCATGGATTAAAATAATTATGTTACAATTGTATAATCGATGAATGCTCACAACATCACAGTATCTACAGTACATGTAGGAATATACTTTTTAATTATGAGAACTCAAAACGCCATAACTGCTAATTAAAATAAATACCGTGTGGATTTAAATAATAATTCCATGTGAGGAAATACCCTGACTCGTTGCAACATTTTCAAAATGTCACTGACTTTTCCAGGTTTCCCAGTTAATAACAAATCCACTGACTTTTCCAGGTTTCCCAGTTAGTAACAAATCCACTGACTTTCCCAGGTTTCCCAGTTAGTAACAAACCCACTGACTTTCCCAAGTTTGGCGGGAACCCTGCATTTTATAAATCTTTTATGTTTATCTTGACCTAACCTAAAATGTAATTTTTTTATTTAGCTGCCCAACCGCAGGCAATCACTGCCAGACTACAAGCTGTTAGGATAAGCCCACTCTCCCATTGTTTAGCTGAGGCAGGGCAACAGCAGGCCATATTCTGTAGTACAGCCAAAAACGATGCTTTGCTCACACACGGATGACATGTTGTTGCAAGAGAGGAATTTTGAAGATAAATATCAAACCCTTATGCATCTCAAAGGGATTTCTGGTGGCGAGGACTAGAAGAAATATAAATTCGGATGGTCATTTCGATGGAAAAGTGTGAAACTTGGGGGAAACTGCAATAAGCCGTATAAAGAAGAGGCGATATCATGCACACTACATTCATCAAGCCAAAGTTGATAAAATCCAAATATTTTATGTGCAGAATCCCCCGAAACTTTCGAGTCATTTCCTCAGCTCCGTGCATATCGATGTTGGTCAATATATTCTTGCATGGCGTGGGAGCATAAATAAATGGGCTGCAAACAACATATCGGTCATTTTCGAGCATTGGGCACTCACGGGAAATCACGCGTGTGATATCTCTGGGCATTCAATTTTCGCGTTTTGTCCAGCTCGCAATTGAAACAACGATAAATTGCCAGAAACAAACATTTCCGAGGTGGCCGTGTCAGCAATTCTGCGTTTCAGCAGAAAAACAAAAGACACAGCAACAATTTACCCAGTGGTTATCCCGAATAATAGTCAAACCACAGAATGCTGGCAAAGATATTAGGAGGGCTGGACGATTTGTTGGAAGAACCTCTTGGACAGCATTAGCAAAACACAGCGTGCACCATGGCGTTAAAATAGATTATAGCCATTACATGGTGCTGGCAATCGAGAAAAGGCTAATGGGAATCATAATCCAGCCTGAAAAATTCCGAACGAAGGAATGACCTTTGAGTGGACATCACCGGCCCGAAGCAACAAACTGGAAACTATATCTCCAGCTCTGAATCTTTGGGAATTGTAAAAATTGTATTCAGATATATAGGGTTCCCACTGAAATTCTCAAGTTTATTTCCCTGACAACTTTTCAGTCATTTCTTGGCATTTACATGATATTTTATTAAAAAAAATAAGCAAAATAATGGATTTTATCCCAATTTTTTAAAACAAAAGATGATGACTAATCAATTAGCTGAGGCAAACTATATCACTTTACCTGATATTTTCACGAATTCCCCGACATTCCATGATTTTCCCTTTTTTATAGAAAGTGAGAACTATGGATGTAACACAGTGACTACCAACCTGATAAAACCTAGAACTCTAGGAATTTTTATTGAAACCTGGAATTTTTCATGCAGTGTAAACATTTCTTGTTTTTGTTCATTACAGATTGATAAATCAGCACAAAAAACAATTGGCCTAATGATCAATTTCGTCATGGAAAGGTTAAACTATGTTGTTTTAAATTTACGCTAGTTTTTCTCCTTAATAGTTAATATATTTTTGTTTGGACCTACATGTAGCTGTAAAAATAAGAATATGACTGGTAAATTCAGAGAATTTCGTTTTCAGAAATATTTGTCACAATGATCAAGGGTATAAGAAAGTGCTAATGAGTTGCATGTTAAAATTAATTTTCTCCATTTTATTTAAGTCCTAGGATCCTTCTGAAATTTATTATACCAAAAGTACGAGTAATTCGGAAGACGACAAAGAAAACTATCGAAACTAATATTTCTACGATGTCCACAAGTAGATCTCCAAAAATACTACTTCAATTTTAGTACAGTACGTAATGGCCAGCAAGAGTACGTTTAAATCCAAATTTCATAATTCAAAGGTTCACTTCTAGTCAGTCCCCATGGAAGTTTGTGCGCTTCCATTTTTTATCAAAAGGACAAGCCGTAATCCTGTTTACGATGGTGGGGCATTAATAATTGTCATGTACGACTTTTAAACCAAATACGGAGTATACAGTTTCAATATGATCTCCGGTTATTTCCGCTGGCACCCAATATATCTTCAAGTTTTCAAACTTTTCTTAATATTTTTTCATGAAAAATGGACGCTTGTAAAAGTGTTCTTTCACCAAGTGCATTTGGGTCAACCAGATAAAAACAAGACTTCTCCAGTGGGTCGAATTTGTCATCGTCTTTATTTCCGTTCCAACCAGAGAGGATTGAACGTGAGAATAGTATAATTCTGGCACGTTACTACTGGCCTTTCCATATGACAAGCAGCATTTGCATACGTGCTCATGTGCCATTTGGAAATGATGGATTCGCATGTCTTATAGATGATGCTATTTCCTATCGCCCCAAAAACCCGGTAATCAATTTTCCTGACCATGGACTTGTAACCAAGGATGCGTTTCCTTGGAAAAAATGATAACCGAGCAGAAAAATCTCATATGCGTGTAAAACGCAATGGCATTCATCATAACATGTTAGATTTACGGCATAAACTAATTTTAAATATGAGAAAGGCAAGCCAACAGTGACTAGATTAACAGGATTTCGGGTTTTTTTCAGGATTCCCCCAGAAATGGAATTTAACTTCCCTAACTTTTCCGTGACCAAAAATTTGACATATGCCAATATAAATAATACTTCATTTATTTATTATTACACACGTGGCTGTATTGCAGAATATTTCCTGCTACGTCATAGATACAATGAGAAAGTGAGCTTCTCCTAAGAACTCGCAGGTTGGCAGTGGTTACCCGGCAGTTAGGGGCAGGTAGGCTATTGTCACATAAATCCCCCCCCCCCCAAAAAAAAAATACAAAGAAAAAACAAAAGGGATACATTGCGACAGCTTTGACTGGTATCATTTTTGTATACTAGACAAGTAGAGTCGAAAAATAAATACATGTATTTTGTGCACATTTAGGGTATGCACTGTAGTACTGTACAGCCCACAAGTTCATTATTGAGTTCTTCAGCATAAGTAACACAAGTAGTTGTTTCAATTTGAACCTTGATTTTTTAACAATTAAAAACTAGCTATGTGAAATCAAATATAACGTTGAATGTCCCTGGCTTTTCCCAGAGAAATCCCGGATTTCCATTTCTGTGAAACCCTGTTTATACATTTCTACACAGTCTCTTTGGGAGAGAACAAAGGTTTTAAAAACCAGATCATCTTATCCAAACTATTTAATAATTATTTTTTTCATGTCAAATACGATTTCCCACATTCCACTTATTGGCCACATTCATTTCCGTGACTAAAAATCAAACAATAAACTGGATTTAAATTGGATTTCGGTGTAATACATGGTCGACCCCATTCACACCCAAGCTGAAACAGGAAACGAGTCGGTGCCTTACTAAAGTGTTCAGACTGGAATCTAAATTAAATACGCTAAAAAAATGCGAAAGAATTTGGAAAAGCCTGGGCGCGTTTACACAAAACCAATTCGCCTGACATTAATTAATAGATTGAGGCGGGATACAAGATTTGCAAAGATCTTGAGATAGATAATTTGCACATTGAATGGGTGAAGTACCTTCTCAGGCATGATACGCCTAGTCATACCTGGTTTTTGTGCCCATCATTTATCAAACAACCGACCCACGAGTAAGTTAACATGCACGATAAGGTTATAACAAATATGAGGGTGAAAATGCAAACTTGTTTGCATTATTCCCTTTATTTAAGGGAGGGCATTGCTGGCAAAAAAAACTAGCAACACGAAAATTGTGAAATTCCTGTACACGTACTGTATAAGCGTGGTAACGTGGACGATATAAGAAAGTAAACAAGAAAAAACACCACAATAGCCTAACTCAGCAAAGCGAATTCAGAGAGGCAATGGCGATGAAAAAGTATTAACTTTTAGCCTCAATAGACACAAATCTTTCACGGTTAACAGGTTCGTAATTAAAATTTTGGAAAATATACGCTCCGTGGCAACATGTCTGCAAAATGCATTTTTTAGTCTATATAAAGAGCCAAAAAACAAGATGAATCATTGTCAACAATTCAACGGACACCATGTGATGATAATATGATGTAATTTCAAACTATAGGTATATGCAGTACTGTACATGAATACAGTAATGCTCTTATGTCTCTTCTGCTAAAATCAAAACAAGTACTTCTTAACTTGCCAAAAACACGAAAATCAACTTGATCTATCCCTTAATCTTCTAGTTCCTCACGCAAAATTAAGATTACACTGTTAAAATCCCATGGACCAAAGTGAGAACGTCTGTAGATATGTATAAAACGTTATAGAGGAAAAGTCAAATACGACTTGTTTTCAAGATAAAAACTGGATAAATCCACGTAAAATTCGTCATAATGCGCAAAAATAAACTGGGTTGGATAGGTTTTGGTAAGAGTAGTTCTGAGAAAAATTTTATGCCCTTGTTGTTCACCCTTTAATAGCAACAAAATTCATTGCTATTGGCATTTTGGATATTCGTGCATCCGCCGCTATTCTTTTCAGTTGATGTTAGCATTTTAGTGAAATCCTGTATATAGGATTGCTTTCTCAACAATCCTCATAAATTCGGTTTTCTGTATTTGCCATGGCAAAGTACCATTAATGCAACCGAAAATCATTAATGCGCATAAGACTTTCCTTTGATTAAACCGAAGATAATATGAAATAGTTAGCCACGAATATTTGATATGGAACGAGCATAATTAAATTTCATCAAATTATACTTTGGTTACAGATCATACGTTCAACAGGTATCCATGGCATACTAACAACGTGTATTTCTCCTGTTCAGTTCGACGCTACATGGCTCTTGACCTCTTTCAAATGGCCGTTCCAAGAATGTCTCATGGTACCTTTACACTTACACGTTTTTTCAACGTCCACGGCCACGTCCACGTTTACGTCGGACAAAATGGCCGATTTTGAGGTGCCGTAGACTGCCGTAAGCCCAACGTAGCGAATTCGGCAGTGTTGAATTTTCAGCCAATCAGGTGAACGACGTAAGCCGCGTAGGCGGAGCCAAACGAATTCACCAAACCAAACCAAGATGGCTG
>JAQGAF010000831.1:0-39800 GCA_034687865.1 Kryphioiulus occultus | reverse complement strand
CCCCCCCCCCCCCCCCCCCCCCCTTCCTGTTACCCCTTCCAATCCCCAGCATTTCGACCCAACCAGAAATGCGCCAAAAATTCTTGCTCTCTCGTGGCTGTTTTCCACTCCATTTCACTTAAATGGTGCTTTTTTCCTTTTTTCCATCCTTTGCCAGAACGCAGGCAAATCTAATGGCTCGGAAATCCAGTGGTAAAAATGCGGAATTCGAGGAGCAGTCGGCCGCGATGACCGGAGGTCATTCGGACGATGACCAGTACAGTTGTATCTGTATTTTTCGAGCGACCCCCGCCAACAGTCGTGGTTTTGTAATCAAAATTACATAAAGTAACATGTCAATCAAGTGGGCACAGGATTTAGTGTCGAGCTTTCGCTCTCAGTTCAAACTAGCGAGATATACACTATAGTGTATTAATTCTCCAGACTGTTACTATCGCTCTCAGCTCTCAAATTGAAACCAAGATTTGGAATCAATGTTTCAGAATGGATATTTTGTGCTATCTCTAAAATATTTTTGGTTGTACTTCATAATTTGCCCTTCCCTAGAATGGACACGGTGAGAAAGCGTACTTCTCCTACCGGCTCGCAGGCTGGCAGTGATTGCCTACGGTTATGGGGCAGCTACATAAATAAATGACATTTTATGCTGCTTTGGGTTAGGATAGGTTAGAATAGAGTACAGAAAGAAAAGAGTACATAAAAACAAAAGGGATACAGAGGGACAGTTAGGACAGATGTCAATGCACATTTTGTCTAAAGTCATCTAGCCTAGGTTATATCAGGTAATGTTATAAACACAAAAAGATGCGCAAAAATATATCAAAAACATGAAAGGGATAAAATGCGCAAGCTAGGACAGGTGTTAGGGCATGTTCAGTAGTATGTCGATTTTCGTTTTTGTTTTTGCCTGAAAATTCACGCAAGGTTAGGGTATAAAAGCAAAACAACAGAAAAAAGGAGCAAAAAAGAGAACAAAACAACATAAGCTAAATGGGATAAAGTGTCCTAGACGAATATTCATCTACATGTAGGACAAATGTCCTAGACCTTTCCGTAGTATGTTGATTTTTTTGTCTGAAAATTAATCCAATGCAGGCTAGGTTATATTAGAAACACAAAACAACAGAAAAAAGTACAAAAAGAGTACAGAAAAACATAAAAGGGATAAATTGCGATAGTAGAACAGATGTCAGGGCATATTCCGTAGTAGTTCGATTTTTCTTGTGTTTTGTTTGTAAAAATGCATCCGCGTTGCAGGTTTATTGTTCTGAGATGCCGCCATTCAATGCAATTCACTGCCAAATTTAATTTCTAATGGCTGGTGGCCATATCGTAAACTTTCTCAGAAACGCCAGAACCTGCTTCGAGGCTAAGTTTCCCCAGCGACATCGTCATGTGGCAAAAATCCCGCTTTCGATTATTTATTTATTTGAGCATTTCTAGGGCAGAAAAAAGATTTCCAACAGACGATTTGGAGATAAAACAAGGTTTAGGCTGGGGCTCCTTTTTTGCTGAACAAAAACAAGCGTCTGAAATTCATTGAAATTCGTCGAAGATATTCTTAAGGAGATAAAGGAACTCATCGAGTCGTGGGGGGCCATGTCCAGAGGGGATGAACCCAGCCTTCCCACCCAATATCCAATATTCTTTCATCGATCAATCGCAAATGCACTTGTTTTTGGTCCAAAAACAAGCCGAACATAAATAATTCAGCGAAGTCGTGCATGCTTCAGCTGAAATTGTTGACGATTTCAGGTTGGGGAAACCAGGGGGCGCCCCCTCGGTTCCCACGCAAATTGGTCAACCCATATTTTCCATTTCGATTTGGACCTTGGTGGGGATGGAACGTGATCGGAATTAATCCCAAATGAAACTCCCAAAACGTCGTGAAACACGTGAATAATTCAAGATGGCGGCGACCTTTCCTTCAGTTCATGTCGTGTTTTTTTGTGTGTGAACTTGAGATCGATCTCGTACTCGAGTGTCTTAACGTGAATGGATTCATTGGGGGTTTCAGCAGCCTTCAATACTCATTCAATACCCTTGTCAATTGTCAACATACTGTGGGTGTGATTAGGACTAACTAAGCTAATCACGTGGGTAATTCAAGATGGCGGATAACTAAGTGGCGTTTATTTGTGTCTCGGTTTTTGTGCGTGCACTTGAGATCGATCTCATAGTCGAGTGTCGTTGCAACATGAACAATGATGAACGCCTCCATCTGCATTTCAGATTTAGTCAGCTACCCTTGTCAAGTGCCAACATGATTGGAGCTTAATAAACATGTTCTTAACATACATGTATTTCTTCAAAACATACATGTACGTGCATAGGGTGTGACTAGAACTGATAAACATGTTCTTAACATATTTCGTCGAAGATATGGTCAAAAAGAATAAATACTAAAGCTAAAACACAACACAAGAAAACTAGGCTGTCAATAGCGTTGTCAAGTGAAGATACGCTAGCTAAACACGTTCAGGAAAAGCACGAACATGTACACCGCACATGTATATAGGCAAGGTCTTCATAAGTATACATGTTTAGTCAGAAACCCTTGTCAAGTGCCAACATGAATGGGGTGTGATTGTGACTTAAACATGTTCTTAACATACACTGTACATGTATTTCTTGAAAACATACATGTACGTGCAATGGGTGTGACTGGAACTGATAAACATGTCCTCAACATATTTCTTCGAACATGTGATCAAAAAGTCTACATACTGATGCTAAAACACAAGAAAACGTGGCCACGCTATCTAAACACGTTTAGGAAATGCATGGGCATGAACACATCAATAGCGTTGTCAAGTGGACAAACGCTAGTAAAACACGTTCAGGAAATGCATGAACATGTACACTGCACATGTTCATGTATTTGGGCAAGGTCCTCATCAATATACATGTACACTACATAAGTTCATCGACAATGAGATAAATGGAGCAATGTATAAAACAGTGTTCGCAACATGTTCCTGGCACCATTCTTGGCATGTCTTCAAAACAGAACATGTTAAACTAAGGTAGCAGTATTGCAATTTTAACACGTAAAATGACAACCATCTGCTCAACATACCTTATGTGGGTCTTACATGGTCAATATTACTTTCAATTTCACAAAATACTGAATTTTTTGGGGGACCCAGCATTAGCAGGGGCAATATTACCGTCAGTTTCAAAGAATACGGACAGTAACACTGATCGTGTAAATGGCGTAGTACTGATGGATTAATGTTCAATTCTGATTCTGACCATTTCTGAATTTTTGGATAACTTAATATCAGTATCGGAATATTGACAGTAACACCGACCATGTTGAGTCTGCATTAGAAGGAACACTTCCAGAACTTGTAAAAAGCAGATACATGTAGTTGACCATAACAAAAAGCAAATATGCAAAAGTATGGATCTGACCAGAACATGTTCTGAGTTGGGACATCTGTCGCCTTAGGGGTGGCCCCAGATGGGGTTATTCCAACCTTCCTCCCTTTTATAGTCCAACTATTAGAATGGTCAATGGCTAAGCAGGAGGAAATGGCACATTCCCCCATCAATATTTGTTGAAAGGGGGGTTGCAGGGGGTCCGCAACACCCATTAGGCCAATAATTGGTAACATGTGGTGCCTCCTCCTTACGCGAGCAGATGCATTCTATTACGAAATTACATTCTCTCAGCATAGGTGGCGCCCCAACAGCTGGTGACCTCAGTTGAATGGACAATTCACAATTGCCATTACAGTATTTGAATTGGCAATTTTCGAGGCACCCTGCACCAGAGGTGATTCTGCAGCCAAGGAAAATATTGGCGGAAATCGCCCACTTAGTTTTTTGCCCAATTGGATTACTTTCAGAATATAACTTAGGGAGGAAACGCACATAAACCATTTTATATTATAAACCAGCCAGGTTTTAAAACGATACTGGAGGAAGATGAAAAAATGGCAATGACAACACATGGGACTCATCCCAAAAATAGTTTCTCGAATTCTGTTGCTGCGGATTGAGGCCAAAGTCTGACAGAAAAGGAGATTTCGAAGGTGTTTTTCTTACTCAAAATTCGGAAAAGAAATGGACTAGCGGAGTTAAGATAAGAGCCCCAACATGTAGCTATTCTGTTCAACTTCCCTGACTTTTCCAGGATTCAAAAGGAATTCCCTGATCACTCTAACCACTGAAATGCAATCATATGCGATATGCCAATATAATTATAAGGAATGCAATATGTATTGCTTATTTTATATGAGCAGGAGATATCTACACAAGACAAATTTTGCACAAGGAAACGGCAATTTACATTATAGCTTTTAAATTAACAATTTTAATATTGATTTCTTCAACAGAAATGCTTGAGTTCTGTGTTACTCAATAAGTAGTTATGTGGAATGACAGGGTTCTTCCAGAGATGAAATTTTGAACTTCCATGACTTTTCCAGATTTCAAAATACATTTTCCTGACCACTGAAAAACAATAAGTACGGCATATTCCAATGTTAGGAAAGCTGTATTTATTGCTTATTGTACAAAAACAGGAGATGAAAATGATTTTCCCAAAGAAACAGCAAATTTAGATTAATTTTTTTTAAGAACTGACAATTCCATTATAAATTTTTTCCATATTTTCCTGGCTTTTTCAAAGTTAATCCATCTTCCCTGACTTTTCCAGGCCATTTCAACTTCCCTGATAATTTCAAGCAATTATTTATTTGTTGAATTTCCCAGACATTTTCAAAGTCAATCCATTTTTCCTTACTTTTCCAAGCCTGTTCATTTTCCCTAATAATTCCAGGTTTCCAGGTCTGAGGGAACCCTGTTTTAAAGAAGCATTCATACAATGTATTATATAATGTAGAAGTCCGAATCCAGTCTACATTCCAAACAATTTGGTGAAGCAACTTTTACGAAATAACGCTAACACGCCAAATAGAAAATCTAAAATGTATATAACATAATGTATTGGCCTAACCTTTACCAGGAGCAAGAATACTTAATATTTAAAACATTTCTAGAATTTATATACAATCTAGAATTTACAGAATATGATTTCATGAAATAATATATTTTTTTCCACTGAATATAAAAAGGAACTTCAACACTCAGTAATGTTTTGCAAAACCCGAACTTTGAGCATGTCAAATTAAAGGTATCAAATTTTTTCAAATCAGTAAGATTTACTAATAAAAAGTCAGCATTAAGTTAATACAGGCATGATAGGCCATGGCATGATAGCAAAAGTTTATAAACTGCGATAATTGGGTTAAAAACATCCTTAAAATTCGTTCCCACAACGTGCAAAATTTCCAAGATGAGTCTCAAGATGGCCGGCGTTATCAAACATGCTTCACTTATTCAAGCCAGGCGCTCAGCTGGCAGATGCAAATTTTCCAAAATTTTCCCATCTGCCATTAGGAGGGGGTCGGCTATTGTTTGGCCCAGATGACATGGATTTGGCACCCTCTCCAAGTGACCCTTCCCACCTGACCCCAGGCAAGGCTGCCATTGTAATCCATTTTATATTTCAAATAATTAATAATTTACGTTAACTCCCACGTGGTTAATTGGCAACACTGGCCCCAGCCTGTGCCCAAATATCAATCCAGAAATTCGAAACATCTGCTTAAAAGTGTATTGTTCGTATTCAGTTGGGATTTGGTCCAATTACAAAGGCAAATAAAGCACATGCACAGGGGGCGCACGCAGCTGTCTGGAGGTGAGAGGTCATCAGACAGACATGAGGTACCCAATTTCATAATTGGGATTAATTAAAATTATACAGACATTACCATTTCAACTTACCATTTAGCAGCAATCCTAAAGCTGTTTGGGTCCCAGTTGCCATTAAGGTCAATCTCAAGTCGCACTTCTGGTAATCTGCATTCCGCACTCAAGTCAGACTTGACAAAGAACATTGTGTGATGTCCAAATACTACAGGGGACACTCATTAAATACATGACAGTTTCGACTCCCTAAAAGTTACAATCAATAATCAATACTTTGTTAAATTAGAGGCAACAATCCGAGCATCCTAAACTTGGAATCTTACCTAGCACGACAGAGAAGCACCCTAATGGTCAAGGGTCAAAAGGAGCTGCACTAAAAAGTTACCAATGGCCAATGAGGATGGTGTCTATATCTACCAAAATACATTGCTAGGTTAAATTACGAGAATATCAACAAAAACAACTAACTTTTGAGCATTCCAATGACGTGACATAACTATAGACTGATTCAGCAAACTATTCTAAACTGCATTTGGGTCCTAGGGCCCAAAACCACTTCGCCAAAACTTATTGTGATATACTCCAGGCTCCATGGTCTGCCACTGAAAATACCAAGCAATTTTCGAGTATTATTTATTGTTAATCATGTTTCAGAATAATTTATTGTTAAGTATTCAACATGGAAAAGTACAAATATTGTAAATTACAACCAAACTACATTGTGGGGGGGAGAAAAACGACAACAACAGGCTTTTTATGAATGCTCGAGGGTTATAGAATGAGAAGAGAAAAAAATACAATCAGTAGAATAATAAATAGAATAAATACAACTGGAAATCGGTTAAAATATATATGACGTAATTGAAAGGGGCGGGAACGGAGGAGGGGCCGAGAACGTTTCAATGGTCAATGCTGTCGAGTAACATCTCCCCGTTAGACCTAATTAAGTAACAACCATTTTGTAATGTACACGTAGAAACACGTTTAGACGTTTGAAGAATTTCACGAATTTGTTCGGATTTGGATGAATCAAGACTTCCATAAATTCATTCGAGTGAAAAATAAGCTTTAACGGAAATACTTCTGTAAATAGTGGAAACACGACATCCTTAATCGTAAAAATATTAATTAATCACATCCTGAAATTAAGGGGCATCAAAGTGAAGTCCATTTGCAGTTTGGGCTTTCTGCGTGTCAGCCGCCATCTTGTTCACTGCATAAATAATTTCAAACTGCCCTAACAACAAGGACAACTTCCAAGTGCTTAGAAATTCAAGATGGCGGCCGACCCTGTCCAAAACTGCAACCCATCGTGAATTTGGATCATGGGTGGGGGTGGGCAAGGGTGAGGGCGGGAGGGCGTGTCGAAGTGCAATATGCAAATCATAGGTAATTAAAGTAATAATCGACTACATAGAAGTGGAACAGGATGAAGGCAGAGTTATATATTAGAAGAATCGTTGGGTTGGAATGAAAAATGCATGAAAGACAAAACATCACTAAACGTCCAAAAATGATATTAATTATAGCGGAGTAGAGCAGAGAGAGATAGAGATTATATTCAATTATAAATATACGAATTATAGCAAAGATCAATAATAAATATAGTTCGAAGAAATGAGACAGGAGTCGAAACTCTCTAATTATATTCCTATAAGAGTCCAAATTCAGAATTCTAAACGTAGCATTGTTGGGGGTTTGGAAGGGGGGATATAGGCCGGGTGTGGGAGGGTGTAATTAATTACCATACAATTAATAATTAAATACATGAAAGAAAGGGGGCGACCGTGGCGCTCCCTGGCGGCAGGCCGCCCAACGAGTCTAATCAATATAATAGCAAAGGAGCTAGAATAGAAAGGATATAGACACTGATGAAAACGAGGCTATTATTCTATATATATTTAGAGTTATATATATAAGGCATGTCCGAAACAAAACCAACTTAATTTTTCGAGAAATTCGGGGATTTGAACCAAAAAAAGCAATTTTCTACGTTCGCAAAGTGAACTTTTCACTGCAGTTTGAGCACCAATATGGCGAATTTTTTGTTTAGTTTATACATAGAACTTGTAGCCTTGTTTTAGAATTTCGTTTATGCGAAAAAACAGAACAAGAATGAGAGAGAACACAGGAGAAGAGGAAGAAGAAGTGAAAAGGAGACCCTACAAAAGTCTTGTTTTCATTTGGGGAGGTTTGAGTTAGAGCCTTATTTTAGGTACTTTGCTTTGACTTACATGTAGGTGGAATGCGGTAGAAATTGTCGTTTTTCGTGTGAAATTCGTGTTTCATAGTTCGAACTGCGCAAGAATAACATTATATTTGGGCAGTAATTAACGGAATAATAATGGCGAACAACAAATTGACTAGCTTAGATAGGATAACAGCTTACATAATTAGGATTTTCAAAATGCAGCGATTTCACAATCTCGCGTTTCAACTCGCATCCTTTTAGGTTTGGATTTTATTTTTTTCGTATAATTTGGTTAATTGGAAAGTGGGAGGAAATTTGGAAATGCCACCTCCGAAATCGGGTCCCACTCCGAGTATGCAGTTAAGCGTCATGGACTAACAGTTTGGGAATTCCAATGACATACTATCATGTCATAACGACAGAAACCTTAAGCTGAGAAAGTGCCTTGAGCGGAGCCTAAATCAGCTTGTACATGTACGTGTACTGACAATGTTAAATTATGAACATTACGTCCTGAGCAAATAAGTTACAATAAATATCAACTATAACTACCAGTTATTCAGCGGTAATGCTTCAAAATTCAATAGTTGGAAATATTGCTTACATTTGTCGTTAATTTTTATATGCGTTTTAATTCATCCCGATTTATATTACTCTGACCAGGATGGAAGGATCTTGATCTATGACACAGTCCAAGTTGGAACTATCTTTTACACCATCCAAGTTGGAACTATCTTTCTATAACACTGTCCTGTAAGGAACATTCTATTACACTTTTCAAGATGGAATATCTATTACACTTTCCAGGTTGGAAAGATCTTTCTATTACACTCTCTATAATGGAATGACCGTTCTATTACAATGTTCTGGATATAACAATCTTCCTATTACACTATTCAAGATGGAAATATTCATTACACTGTCCAAGTTGGAAAGATCTTTCTATTACACGGTCTAGGATTGAATGACCGTTCTATTACAATGTTCTGGATGGAACAATCTTTCTATTACACTATTCAAGATGGGAATATTCATTACACTGCCCAGGTTGGAAAGATCTTTCCATTACACTATCCAGGATGGAATAATCTTTCCATTACACTGTCCAAGATAGAATGATCGTTCTATTACACTGACCAGAAAGGACAAGCTCTGCCACTTAGCGGTCAAAACCAAAACGCAAATAAAACAAATTAGCAGCAAATGTGAACCGTATTTCGAGCAATATGACACGTTCTAAACTTTTTAATACCTGGTGAAGCTTATTCTGTTGTTTAGAACGAAATTCCTAACATGCAACATTGACATAAGCTGATTTAGGCTCCGCCCAAGGCCCCACCCCAGCCTAAAATGAGTTTTAGCTTCAGGTCTGGGTGGAATCGACATTCCAAACGTCTCAACATTCCACGAGGAATTTCGACGCCATAACAATTTTAGAACGTCGAGCTCACTGACGCAACCATTTTTTCCGAACCCACCTCGAGGAGTTTTTCATCGTTCCAGATAGTTCCAAAGTCGTTCCAAAACCAACAACTCCTCGAGATGGGCATCACTAAGCGTTCGTTTTAAGTTTGGCGACCTTTGCCCTCCATGTCTCCAGCCACCCTTCAGGTGGGCTTACTAAAATCGAAGCAGAAAGTAATTCTACTAAATTATCACATTCACATGTACGCACACGCGTGCCTTATATAGATACAGAATTGCGGCGTCTCCCATAGGCGAGACCAGTTAAATAGATTTCATATACAATTTATATGAAATGAGTATTCATGAGTATTTGCAAAAATCGAGTACCTGTAAAACTTTATAGAGTATATATCCTGAGCTGCCATTTTTAATTTCTCTGAATTAAGTAGCTGATGGTCACATTTTATTTTCAGTTATTTTACTTAAATAGTTCATTTATAAACATAGCTTATACCATCATTTTTAAAAAATAGCATATTGCGAGTGGACTATATGGAACGTTCGTGGCCATGCAAAACGAGACACCCCTAAGGAAGGGCTCTTTCGTCAACGAGGGCAGTCCATAAAACAACAGCCTCGTGCACTCGACGTTAGGGGGCTCCACTGCGCATATAAAAACGTGGTATAAGCGTAAATATTTATACATACTAAAGTACGAAATTGGCGAAAAATAGATTATTAGGACGATATGCAGATGACAATTTGGAGATCAGGAAGTGCGCTGATTGGCTACTAACAATTCTGCCGAGCAGCCGCCATCTTTGTTACATTCTATATACTACTACTAGGCTTACAGCAACACGTGACAAAGGTTAACACGCTTTCCTCTAAAAAGGGGTCCCCCCGTCCAGGAACTGGGGTGGGGAAGACGTTCCAAAAAATAATCGCCAGTGACGAATCCCCCAAGATGGTCCTATGTACACCGTCCCAGACGGGGGGTCCTGCCCCTAGCGAAACAGCAAACAAGATGGAGTTAATGATAATAACATTGTTACGATAACCAGTGGTACCATCGTCGAACCGAGAAGAAGAGCAACGAAAGCAAGATGGCGACTAGCTTGTTTGCACAAAAAAAAAACCCAGGCTTTGAACATAGTCTGTACACGAATAATGGATCTCCAAAAATGATTGTATTTTTGGGCGCCTCTCCCTACGCTATAGGGTCTCCCCTCCTTCTAAAAATTGGATTAGCTGCAATCTACACACGGCAGTAATACTCCCTGCTCCCATTACCACAGAAAAAAGTTATTGCATTTTGGTGAATTAGGAGTCGGTTGCCACCACGTGGCCAACTACTACATGTACGTCGTTAGAAATATAGGCTGAGGGGGGCCACCACCCCCCTATTGTCCCCATCTAAAAAGACGCCTCGTATGTACAGGGTAGGAAAAAACGTCGTGGGTTTTATGGGAAATCTCCGAAGAAATCTAAAACTTTTGGGGGCCCCTTTACGGCAGGCAAACCCGCGTTGCTTGGAAGCCTGCAGTGATTGCCTAACCGCAGGGCAAAATCTGATTCCCCCATCGATATTCTATTTAGCTGGCGGGTTGCACCATCCACTGCTTAGTTAATCGGCCATTAACTTAATTTGCTTCTGAAATTTAACGAAATGAGCAGAAACCCTTGCTTTTCTGAAGGTTGCAGTGATTGCCCACCTTCAGGGGCTAATGACTGTTTAATTAATCTCAGATTACACTAATCGTGAATGGTGCAACGCAACTTTTTACAACTCCAGTACCTTGACATATCGTGCTAACGATTTCGGTACGAAAACACTCTCCCCTGTGGAATGCACTTTGCAGTATCCCCTCTCCCCTCCCCTCCCCCGTGACGTCACTGGAATCCAGGAATCCAAAATGGCGTCCCCTACCTAGATATATGTACATGCTAAAAAGTGTCTAATCCTACGTCTGCCATCGGTTTTAAACGAGATCTTTTCGATTGGCTGAAATATCACGTGGCAGCGCCAGTGGAAGTGAGTGATGACTTCGGGAACTAATGTAGTGCTCAACAGAAGCTCTGGGACTCATGCGGAGTAAGTCGTGACACCTATCTCAAGTACACGAGCTGTTCCAAGACTCAGTCTGACGGAAACCATAGCCCCGTGTGCTTGAGATCGATCTCAGAGACCCAGTGAGCATGTGAGCCATGTGCCTGAAATCAACTTCGTGTTCGGAACAGATAAGTGCGTAAGGGATTTTGGAATGACCTAAAGAACGAACGTTCAAGAACGGAAAAAAGAGACGAAATAAAGAACGGAAGGAAACGTATAATATAGAATATAAGATAGATACACGTGACACAACTTAAGTGTTCAAGCAGACAATAGAAATATATCGGAATAAATTAAGTACGGTAATAATGATAATCATGCTAAATGCTAATTCAAGAGTATAATCATACGAATAGATTGAAAAGAGTAAAAGCGAATAAAACGGTAAAATAGTCAGCAAAACTACAATTGAATTAAAAGCATATGGAAATCGAAAACGTATATAAGTGGGAAAAGTTCTAAATTATGTCACCAAGTGGCTCATCGGTAGAGGAATGGTCTAATTCCGGTTTTTTTGGAAAACTTTTTCAAAATTCTTCACACTGCATTTGTCAGCTACGAGGGCCCTGAAAACGTTCACGTCCTGCTAAATTTAACAGGCGATTAGTTCGTTTTCAGGAGTCTGAACTGCCTTAATCTCGATTTTAACGGCTCGTTAACTAACCGTGCCACTCCTCCGACCAACGAGCCACACGACAACCAGGCGTGGATAAGTGCGTGCCAAAACCTGAAACTAATTCAAAGAATACAGCAATCACAAACGAGAAGAAAGCAAGGTTAACTTGAGTGAAACAAACGAGAAAATCAGTCGAGTTCAGTAACTGAACTGGTGGGGAATTCCGGGCCCGTTCTAAATACCAGCGCGAGTCCCCACCGTTCTAAAGCGCGCTAAACTGCGACCGGCGACTAGAATATATGTGAAAATATATTATTATGCTCAATATATTAATCCAGGATGACTCAAATCAATACATCATCCCAAAAACTAGCGAATTTTTTTAAAATCCAAAAAAAACTCACAGTCAAGAGTAAACGGAACTAGCTGCTACGAATAAATTAAGTAGATAATAATACGTGAAACCGATTCTAATGAGTCCAAGATGGCTGCCACGACGTTCTAGAACACCGTTCCAGAACGTCAATCCTGCAACTTCGAGTATTAATTCGCGATTAGAATGACTAGAATTACACTCATACCATGTTTGAGGCAGGCGCCAACGAGCCCAAAACTTAACAATGGAAATGTCCAGAGGAAAAATAAGTACCGAGTAATAAATAAGTGTAAGTGGTTGTAATACATTTAGCACGTCGCAGTGGCAGCCATATTGCGATGAGATCAGAACGCCGCCATGTTGGGCGCGTGAAGCGGCACCTAGCGACCACAAGCAGTGCGGGGGCGCTTCGGACTAGACGATGCATTGGAATTGGAGAAGAGTCGGAATGCTTCGAATTGTATCACTGCAACTTCCGGTCACTTCCGGAAAGCGTTGGAAAATCAGGAAAAAATGGGAACGAGTGATTACACATGGGGGACGAAAATTGAAAACTGGTGCCAGCCCGATTAAACGCTACAGAATTCAACAATGCTGGTGGCGAGATGGGGATATTTTCGGTTTTCGTACAAGTTTTCTTATCAAAAATCGCTGGAAAGTGAAGGAGACAAAATCGGCTAATTCTCGAAATCCTATTGCAAATATTTACACTATAGGGACATCGTTCGCCGTTGGGGGCGCCCGTGCTGGGTCCGACAAGGGGAAGTACCGCGGAGGGTCACGCCTCTTCATTATTTCACAAAAAGCAAGCTGCACCACGAGTTAACGACCGAATCCTAACGTTCCATTGGAATGCTAAAGACATGACATTGAGATCAAACCATGTTACACCATACCACGTTTAATTTAATTGGCCATTAACTGTGCTTAAACCTCAATGCAAACAGTACTGACACTCGACATACACTCAGTTTCAACTCCTGCCTTAAAAGCCGATTAAAATAAGCGCATCTTGGTGCAACTGACCAGTACTAGGTGCGCATTTTGATTCCAAATTAAAACGGACTAGAGTATGGCAACCAAATCCTAACGTTTCAATGGAATGATAACAATACGCCAGCGAGAATAAATCAGGCTGCACCAAACTACGTTTAATTTAATCGACTATTAACTGTTTCTACGATCATCAGTCTCAATTGTAAAGCATGCTGATACTCTAAATACACCCAGTTTAACTCATGCTTTAACAGCCGGTAAAACTGCTAAGTGCATCCAGTTTAACTCCTGTCTTGACAGCCGATTAAACTAAACGAAGGTTGATGCAACTGGCCAAGTACTAGATGCACATTTTACTTCCAAACTAAAACAGACTAGTGCATGTTAACCAAATCCTAACGTTCTATTGGCATGATAACAACATGTCAGCGAGACAAAGTCATGCTGCACCAAACCACGATTAATTTAATCGGCCATTAACTAATTCATCGATGATAAGCACGTTCAAACCTCAATCCAGTTTAACTTCTCTTAACAGCCAATTAAACTACACGAAGTTAGGTGCAACTGACCAAACACTGGCAACCAGATCCATTTGGATGATTCCACTGGAACACAACCACTTAATTTAATCGGCCATTAGCTTCTTCATCGAGCATTAGCACGTTTAAACCTCAATTAGTAAAGCCTTTTCTGCTGATTAGCACAGCCAGTTTAATTCTCCGGTCTTAACAGCCAATTAAACTACACCAAGTTTAGGTTTCACAAAAGTTTAGGTCTGTAAGTTGATGTAACAGACCAAGTACTGTCAGTTAAACACGCACCTTGCTTCCAAATTAAAATGGAAAGTCAGAAACGCATTAGGACATGTCAACCATCCTGACCTTTCGTTAACTCGTGGCACGGACCACCTCGGATATATACATATATCGTAAACGCTTATAAGTAGCACGTGGAACACTAGCGACATCTAGTAGCCTAGCGAGTAGTAAGCGAGCTAACCGAAGCGCCGTTGTCGAAAAGTTCGATTTTAAAAAATCCCCCATCGCTTAGCCGTGCCTGGCAAATTTCTATATATTACAATTGTCAACACGTCCTTTCCAAATTTCAGGGGAGGGGGGAGGGTGGAGGGTTGGGGTCAGAGGGCGCTTGCTTTTATCAAGATTCGCTTAATTCCGTATAAGAACGATTTACAAATGTTAAGATTCCCGAGCCCCCTGAGCCTCTCGAAAATTTTCCCCCTCGTTTCCGTTTTTACATAGAATTGCTTTTTATCGAGAAATATATATTTGCCTATATGAAAAAACGTCCGTTTGTATATACACGCGTACGTTACACATATATAGAAAAGCGAAAAGTGCGAGTGGGCGGGGCCTAACTCCGTACAGTACAAAGAATTTCGACCATGTTTTCGGATAAAGAAAAACGTCATAAATGCGGCTCTGGGCGTCTAGGGGGTTGCCATGACGATACTCGTTATGAAACGGCTGCCAAAAAAATGGCGCCTAAATATACACAACACGCAGTTGGGCCTCTGTACACGTGTGACGTCATCAAAATATGTCCCATACAATTGTAGCCATGTCGTGTGACGTCGACGCAACCGGAAGCAACTCGAGATCGCCCCAATTGCCCCTTGGGTTTCTACAGAGCCGAAATTTCCTCAGCAATTTCGGATTTTTCTTACAATTGCATGGTTTTTTATATACGGAAGTGGAAGAACTTTTTATGCTTTTTTCACAGGCCACGCCCCTGCTGCTGCCGTTGTTTAGGGTAATGAGTGGGGGTGATGAGCATGAGTGGAGTGGGGTGGGGTAGGGGGCAATGGCGGATGAGTATTAGCGCTGATGAGGTATTTTATGCGCGACCCCTTTCAGAAAAAATCTGGTTTTCAATTTAAGCTGGATCGATGCATTTGGGAATGTACCGAAACTAGGAGGAATGCATTGCTGATTGCAAATTGGAATGTCATTTTTAACGGAACTTCCGGTTGACCCCAAGCAGGCTTGCGTAACGTTACCCAAATACCAGTCTAAAACATTCACAGTGACGTCGGCGTGACGCGAGCCGCTTGAGGTCCCACCTGGATAACAAACATCACAAAAATCTTCGGCACGAATACATTTTGATACATATGATGAAATGGCGGCCATGTTGGAATATTTGGTTTTTCAGAAATCTCATATAGAAGATTGGTAAATTTCAGTAAACAACTCGTACGTTTTGACGGATTTTGGATTCCGCTAGTGGCCGCCATTTAATTCGACCCAAGTGCAAAACCTCCGCAGCGCCATCCAGTGGCCGCGGCTGAAGTTAGTATTAAAGAACCAGGAGGTGTTAGAGGTGTGCGGGGTAGAAAATAAAGAAAACGAGTAAAGGTGCATCTAAATTTAAAAAAAAATTAAAACGAAAGTGAAAATAAAAAGAAACGAAAGCGCAAATAAAAATAAAACAAGATTTAATGAAAAAACAAACTTCTTATATAGTTTCAACAAATTAACTATATCGAGAGCGTAGCTTAATTACTGTATATGAAAGATGAAAATAAAAGCAAAATGGTGAATGCAAAAATAAAAGTAGTTAAATAAAACGAAACTAGTTATAGAAGGCAGTGCACTGGATTGATCTTATTCCTGGGTTGCCAAGAGTGGAGCTACGTGAAATGACGTCACAACTTGTTACTGAGATTGTCATTGTGGACCTTAAGCATTTTGGGAGAAAACATTTTAGGGAGAAAATCATTCTTGGTGGAAAACATTAAGTAAGAAAATGCGATGAAAATATCGCAATGAATCGAAAACATAATCCAGGGGGTTTTGAAACGTCAAAACTGGTGTTCAAAAACAAGATGGCGGCACTAGAGAAGAAAAATGGGAACTTTTGAGGCGTGCCACACCCACTCATTTAAATTGAAAATAAATCCTTATTACTAGGGCAGAAAACGTGAGCGCCTGCTGTAATTCTACCAATTTGAGAAGATAAATCCTCACACTTAACAATTCTATTAAAAAAATAAAGAAAAAAAAGTAAAAACCTGCAAATGATAGCAAAAGAGAAAGAAAAAGAAAACCGAATAAGTTGAAAAAAAAACTGAAAATCAATTAAATAGAATAACTGGATGGGGAGGAAACGGGGGGTACAAAACCAAATTGGCAGTCTCTGTAGAGACTTCTTGCACAATAAATAAAAATGGCGTCTATAGGGGAAACTGGGGTTCTGCTGGGGGAAATTGCCAGCGATCCTTTGGATACCTTGTACTGTTGCTCCCTAGCGGCGCTTGGCGCTGGGAACACTAGCGACACCTGCGGCGGACTATTTTCAACATTTCTTGAAACGATCACCTCGAATTGTTCATTATGCAAATCATACACGAAACAAAATCATTTTCGTAAATCAACGAAAAGCGATATTATGCTTGCTCGAGAAAAGCGCATTGTGGGTAGCGGCGCTTTCGGGTGCACCGGGATTTCACTGGGGCAAAACTAACAAAAATTGCGGTGTTCAGAAACCCGGCACGCTGGGCACAACCACCGTGCTGAGTTTGCGAAAACATGAAACCTAATCTTGCGGATTCAAACACAAAAGCTCAGTTGTTCTTTGGCTGCTTAATGACGGCCGGGGACGGCGAAGCGGCAACCTAGGTGGCGCTGCCCACCGCTTAAGACCAGAGCGACTCCGAACACCGTCGAGATTCAACAACACGGCATGGGCTACCATGTATGACTAGTTTGACCACGTGTGTATATATAAAATTGTAGGGGTGAAGGCAGCGCCACCTACAGTGTCATTCTGAACCAAGTTGCCGCTGTCCACCGCCCGATCGGCTGAAGCGCAAACTGAAAACCATTGCAAAAGAGAGAAAAAAAGTTACTCGCTGACCAGGGGGCGCTGTTGCACGCTGTCCAAGCTGTTGGTGGTCCAATGGCCAACTGTTAACTTCCCTGGTTCACGTGGTAGAAAACAAAATGGCTGAACTTGCATTTTCCAGGTTTTGGCTGCAGCCCGGGTGGAGTGCACGACGTACTTCCTTTTCCAAGAAAAAGCTCAAAAAAAAAACTAAAAAAAATCGAAGCATCACCTTAGTTATGTCCAGTGCATAAGCGTATGCATCATCATGGGAACAAAGATACGGAAGATCGGCAGACTCCGTTGACGCGGAATCTTCAGAATCTTCAAGGAGCAGCTCAAAAAAGTTAAAAAACAACAAAAACGGTGTTGAACCTGATCCATACTGGTAACCATCGGTCTTCGAGCGTTTCACGGAAGGTGGCACTGGGGTCATGGATGACGATGGACGATGGGCAATGAGGATGACTGGTGTGGTTTCGATCGCAGTTGCTCATAAATATATATATATAGAATGTTGTTGTGAGCTGCGTGAGCGGCTTCCGGTCGCAGCGCCACCTTCCGCCAGGGGGCGGAAGTGGAGGCCGCGAGTTGGAGCGCCGCCTTCGGCAGTAGCGGTAGCAACGGGCAACGGCAACGGCAACATCAACAGCAACAAGGGCGTGGCCAGGCTACCGCCAC
Organism: Kryphioiulus occultus; assembly: GCA_034687865.1. Classification (NCBI taxonomy): domain Eukaryota; kingdom Metazoa; phylum Arthropoda; class Diplopoda; order Julida; family Julidae; genus Kryphioiulus; species Kryphioiulus occultus. Next base: position 21,853 of record JAQGAF010000831.1, on the reverse strand, counting down.
GCCCCCTTACGACTTGCGGTTGTTGGTCTTGAAGGAGACCTGGAGCACACGATTGCCCAGTGCATAGCCGTTGAGGGACTGGATGGCGACGACTGCCTCGTCGTAGTTGGTCATCGTGACGAAGCCGAAGCCCTTGCATTTGTTGGTCTGCAGGTCGCGGATCACCTTCACGTTCTGCACAGCTCCGAAGGGGCCAAACAGCTGCCACAGGATGTTCTCTTCCGTTTCCGGCGCCAGGTTGTACACGAAGATGCACCAGCCGGAGCCGTTGACCGCGTTGCCGGCCATCAGCGAGTTGGCCAAGAGGTCGCCGGCCATGGGCGAGTACCTGGAACGAGGCAAGGGGGCGGGGAAGAGAGGGGTCAAGTCAGACGAGGGCTCGCTTCCGGGGCGGGGCAAATGTCAAAGGCTACTGGAGGCGAGAGTGGATGGATCGGGGTGGCTGGAGGACCGTACTCCGAAGATGGTCAATCTTGTCTTGCCTGACTTATCAAAATAATTTGAAATTTTGCCTGAGTTTGCCATCATTTACTGACTTTGCATGGCCTAAAATGGAACTTTTGTCACTCAAATTAATACATAATGATACCACAGCTAATGAAATTTACAAAAAAAAGAAAGAAAATGAAACCAAGTAGTTAAAAACACCATAAAGTCTGTCCACTTCTCAATAAATGTTGCATCATAGCACCTAGCACCTTAACACTGCCTTCACATTTTGCCTGACTTCATTCCAAAACGCCTGACATTTCCTGACTTTGCAGGTCAGTGGCAACCCTGTGTGGAACTGAGCTCATCGAGCTTATCTTTTGGTGTCTGTAGGAACCTACCAATTAGTGATTGCAGGATGTTGAATTGAATTGATGCAAGATGGCAGCCATCTTGGTTCCGAAAAGCAGAAGGAAGGAAGAATTTGGGCTGCCAGACCAGTCAGATTTATTGGCCGACAGTGAGAAGTAAGGTGAGCCTATCTAGGGAGAACATAACTACTACAGTGTCTTGCAAAGTTTTTGACATTTGAGGTTTACAACCTCAAGTTTTACAGGTTTTCCAAATGTCTGCGGCCAACTCGCAAACATGACATCGTTGCGTGGGATAACAATTTCTTCATAAAACGGTTATTCTTGATTGCTTCAAAAGTACTGAAGCACCACATTCACTTTAGGTTGATGAATTAGTTTAATTACTCGCTGAAAGACGAAAGAAAGACATCGTTTCTGTTGCCAACGACACTAACGTCAGAGCAGGTGCTGCCATCAAGCGACCATATATGGCGTCACGGTTCTATTGTCTTTTTTCGCGTAATTAGAACAAATTCATCAACCTAAAGTGAATGTGGTCCTTCAGTACTTATTAAGCGATCTAGAATAACCATTTTTACGAAGAAATTGTTATCAAACGCAACGATGTCATGTTTGCAATTTCGACAATAGAATCCCAACCTCTGTAAGTTGGGGAACCTCCCGTTAAGCCTTGGCCACGCCTAGAACCATATGGTTCTGGAAACAGATTTCCTCACAATGTTTCCCCATTTCTAGCAAGGAAACACGTTGAAGATTCCATTTCCAGAAACCAAGGTTTCTAGGAAATATTTTCTAAGTGTGGCCAAGGCTCTAGTGGCATCTTAAAAAAGGAATCAAGATGGCAGCCAAAGTGATGTTTTCTTGGAAGTCATCTTGGAAGTCACTGTTCTTAGGTCATGGAACTCCAATTGTTGGTCGAAGACTTGAAAGTCATTTAAGGTCATCTAAGCCCTTGAAATGATTGCCATTCAGCTATTGGACATCCATTCATGTCGAGACAATTTAGATAAAAAGTCATCAAAGTTGACATGACATTTTCAGCAAGGTTAATTGAAGGTCACTGTTGTTTTTTACTTCTGCATGCAACTACAGCAAGTGGCATTTTCCAGAACCCCAACGAGGGATGCTCCAGTTTAATCACATCAATTTCCTCGTTGAAATTTTGCGAAAAACACTTGTCCCCAAAAAGCGCAGTCGCGTTTGTTCGCAACTTTGCGATGAGTCGCAAAGTCTCCCACCATAAATAAACAACGCCTTGTTCAAACGCCGAATGATTCCAATCCCATAATGGCGTTCGCTCCAATGACTTTCAAATCCGATTGGCAAACAATCAGGTATTTAAAGAGGGCAACGATTTTCAAAATGGATTAGCAATTAATATTTGATCGAATCCTGGAGGATTTAAATCTTAGACGAGAGTGGCAGCCAGAGCCATACTGACGATTCGATTCCGGCTTTTGATAGTCACATTTAAGTAGGACGATTAATAAATTATGCACAATGCAAACAAAAAGGGATTTGACGCAGGGCGCCACCTGACGCCAATCCATCCACTTTCGCTGCAATTCAAAAACAACACCATGGCCGAGTTTCTGGCATAGCAACCAATTTGCGATCCATATTTGGTAACAGCTCTTTTTGAGCAAAAACTACTTCTTGGTACCAGTCTTCAGGCATGCCATACTCGAGCTAGGAGCAAGAAGGCGCCATTAGTACATCGCAATTAGACAAATTTAGACAAATATGTCATAACTTGTGTCACAGTTGCTAATAAACATAGTTCTAAAACAATTTCATTGGCGGAATCAAGTGAAAAAAAAAGCATTGCGACCCACGAGATGGCGCGGCTGTCGCAAAACGCAAGCGCCACCTAGTGGGGAATCCAATGGTAGGTTGCTACAGCCAGAAACAAGGCAACTGAAATTAGGGACTGCTACCACCACCGGTCCAATTAAATCATAATAAGGTTAATGTTAGTAATAAAAAGAGGGTGGGGGGGATGAAAAGAGAAAAGAAGGGAGAGGAGGAGGAGCTTAGTTGGGAGGGCGGGGCTCTTCGTACTGTAGGCAAGGGTTTTTAGAACGGAATTTAAATATTAACCAAATTTCTTTATTGCATATCGTTAAATCAAAACGTGCGACTCCACTTTATTTTTGGACCCTCCCAAATTACTAATTACCCCCTTAATAATGAACCACTGCATCTAATATTACTGCTAATGTCTTTATCTTGCGCACCCACCCATTAGCATGATTGGCGTTAAAAAGGCCTAAACGTATCAGTAGGTTTGGGACCCCAATTAGCCAACCCACGCCTATTTGCACATGCAGGGACGCCATTTTAGGTGAAAATGGGTGTGATTTACGATATTTGCCCCCCTCGTTTCACTAGCTACGCCTCATAACCAGGACTGTTAGTATTCTTCAATGGGATGTTGGACGCCATCTTGGAATTGCGGTTAATTAATCCAAATGCATTAAATTAGGAACTACGTGGAATGTTTTGAATCTTAAGCTGCTTTAAAACTGATATGTAAAGTTTTTGACTATAGATCCAACACCAAGATGAGGCCCGTGGGGAATTCCCCCACCCAGTGCAGGTGTTAATTTGTTAATCGAGTTTGAACGTAATTGGTGCTCCAAACGAACAGAATTAAGATATAAGAAATATGCAAATTAGAGACAAGAGAGTGGGTTGTGATATTTTTGTGTTGTCACCTGGAGGTGTCGCTGTGGGTCCTGGCCCGCGGTCTCGTCTCGTTCTCGGCGTTGAACAACGCTTGCCTGTGGGGGGTGAAAGGGCAAGAGGAAGCACACATGCGCAAAGGCGATCTCTTCACACATGCATCCGCTCAAATTCAAATTCATATGAAAAAAAAAACAAAATGAAAATAAAACGAAAAAGGAAGCAAGAGGGAAGGAGTTGGAAAATAGAAAGAAAAGATGGCGAAGTGTCTCATCTTGCAACAAATCTAAGAACAAATCAGATAGTCACGAATTTGGAAACTCGATAAGTGTTATTCAGTTAGCGTAACTCAGTTAATAGCTACATGGATAGCTGTCTGCCAAACTTGAATTTGAAATTATTCAGAACTGCCATATTGTTGTGAATCCGGTTGTAACGAAAATTGCATTTTTATATGAATTTTCGCATCATGTTACATTTTTAATGCTTCAAAACTTTCCAAGACTGATTATTTCCAATAATTTTACTTAAATGTACCTTGAAATGTTAACAACACTATACTTGTAGGAGTTTTCGTGTAATATTTTTTTCAAGCGACCATGTTAAATAGATGTTTTCGATGATCACAAAATTCAACAGTTTTTATACCCAACTTGCAGACCTTTTAAATTCTTTGAAATTCTTTCTTGATTTAATTTTTTTTTTTGAGAAAATATTGAAATTTTATGTATGCTCATAGTATAAACAATCTTGCTTGCTAGTGTAAAATTAGTCCAGGCATACTGGTTACGTTTAAAATTCTCACAAGTATTTCAGAACACGCTCGTATAAATGTACATTAATCTTATGAAAATTAAACAGATCCTTGCATTTCGAGTTAACAGTACTAAATTCCTATTACGTTCCATTTTGTTATAACCGGATTCAACTAAAACTAATCCATAGGAAAAAATTGTTTTACTTTTTGGACACATGATTAAAACATGGTCATCTGATATTTCATGCAGGTCCAGAGGGGCTTACGTACAGTTTAAAAAACCGTTTAAATTTTTTAGACAACCTAATTTGATTAAGAAATAGATCAAAAGTAAAACGGAGGAGGAATAAAAAACGAAAAAGGTAGGTGCAAAAGAAAACAGGAACGAGCAGAAAACGTGTTGAAAAGGAGAGGATGGTAGGGAAGAAGCAGAAAAGGAAAAGGCAGAAGAGACCACCGTTGCGACGTCCATTCTAAGTATTCGTCCAATAAACAAACAAATTTAGAATTTCAATTTTTCTCCATTTTAGAATCCTTTAAGGTTAATCTGCCAATTTTGCCAGGTTACAAATTTCTGAACAGAAAATAAAAATGTCATTTACAAAACCACACAGATTGCGTAGTTTAGCAAACGATGTCTGCAAGATGTTACAGTTTCGGTTCTTAGGAAGTTACCTCCAAGATCGGAAGCGCCGTAGCATACTATGGAACACTTGGGTTTGAGATCAGGCTCTAAGACAGTATTTATCCATAAGCATTTTAATTCTTCACATGTATCGCAATGCTGACTTCGATCTCAGACCCAAGCACGACAACAATACATTGGTCCAACGTCTGGTTGCACCAAACTGAGCAACGCTTAAGTCTCGATACAACCAACCGATGACCACAGCGGGGTTAACCGCAGTTGCGTATGGTGCAACTGGCATCCAATCAAGATCTCACACGGTACCAATTTCCTCAGTTCCTGTTCTCCAATTCAGCTGCAGGGGCGGGGGGCAGATGGCGCTTCGTTTCCCAGCATTCATGACTAGACCACCGCTAGGAGCGCCCTGGTCGCGGGCGCCATTTTCTCAAGAATCGCACATTTTCGAGCACGAGAGGCAACAAGTGTATTTTTATGAAAGTTCAACTTACAGAGAGTGCGCACAATTCAGCGCGCAAAAGGCCGCTGGGGGGCGCTGAAAACGGAATGGTGGTGGTGGCACTACCGGCACTGTACAATCAACAATGAGCAACTGGCACTGAATTCCGAATTGAAAATCAAAGAACTGAGGAAACCGTAAGAACCGAAGCTGAAACTGCTTGCAAAAGAATAAGAAACGAGAACGAAAGTCAACTGAAACAAGGAGAACGAATTAAACCAATGCGATAACTGAATTGAAAATTGAAAATAAAACGGAATCTGCCAGACGAATAGGTAGAAGGCCCGTACTGCGGACGGTAGATAGAGGAGATAAGTACCTGGAGAGGGGGGAGAGAGGGATGTACCTGAAGCGGCCCGTGGGGTGATGGATGGGGCCCCCGAAGCGCCGCTGAGGCGAGAGGTAGGCGGCGAGGGGGGCGATGGCCTTGGCGTTGTTGCTGGGGTTGTTGGCGAACTTGACCGTGATGGGTTCGGCAGCACCGTCCGGAATGGTCCCGTGCAATTTCTGGATGGCTCTCTCCGCCTCAACACGTTGGTCAAAGCGGATGAAGCCAACTCCCTTGGAAAGCCCTAAACCAACATGGGCAAAAATGAGAAAAACAAATTAAGGTCACCACAACATCCGCACAACTCTGGTCGAGAAAAGAGCTACAGTACTTGACGAAGAAAAACAATTTAACAAGTTGTGAAAAGAGCCAGATTTCGCGTGGGGCCCGCACAGCTATGACGTCCAATCTTAATTTACATGCACGTGTTTAAAACTGGGTTTACACTATCACAATGTAACAAATTCGTGTCTAACTCCGTTGATACAGCTTGTTTTATAACGCCATGTAAACTTACTGTACATGTAAAAGCCTGGGCTTATTAAACGCTACATTGCAACGTTGTCCAACATGTTACATGTTTCGTATGTTACATAATACGAAGTTATGAAACATGTTTCTTGTGATGTACAAGTCTAAGAGACAATGACACATGTCCTAGCTGTCGCAATTTACTGTATCTTTTCTGTTTTTATTTTATGTTCGTTGCAGTTATTGCTTTCGTGTGACAACCAATCTTAATTTACATGGCAGGAGATTAAAGCTGGGTTTACACAATATCAGAAAACACCGTAATGTAACAAATTAGTGCTTAACTCTGTTGAACTGCTAGTTGTATAACGTCATATACTGCACATGTAAAAAGCTTTACATACTAAAAGTTTCATTGCAATGTTATCCAACTTGTTTCAAAATGAGAAGGAAAATGTTACATAATATGATGTTATGCGCATGTTTCTTGTGATGTACAAAGTCTATGAGACAATAACACCTCTCCTAGCTGACGCAATTTACTGTATCTTCTCTATGTTTTATGTTATTTTACGTTTGATGTTGTTGTTGCTTTCTTGACTATAAACTGCCCCGAACACACTTCAAACCCTAAACAAACTTCAAAATGTAATTTCGTCTTTTAGCTACAACTAATCATAGGTAGTCATTGCCAGCTTAAGAGCCATTAGGAGAAGCCCATTTTTAATTGTTAAGGGTGGCAAACAAATTCGTTTTTTTTTCAACTTAGTACAGGTAGAATGATGATTGAAAAAAACACGAGCAAGACTTTTGTAACAGAGTTTGGTACAACGTTTCGCCGAGTGAACGGCTTCATCAGGTGCTAAATTTAATTAATCATTAAAAAAACGAGAAAAACATTTTCATGAATTATATAAGCAAATTGGGTCACAAACCCTTGGAACGAAAAAGAGGCTTAGGTCCCCAAAAGATTGTATTAAAGTGCAGGCGCATTGTGAGTGCATGCAGGTTACAAAATTTCAAATTATTACACATATCATATTCCTAACTTTAATAACTACTTAGTGCATGCACTCAGGGCGCCTACACTTTTATGCAATATCTTTTGGGGACCTAAGCCTCTTTTTCGTTCCAAGGGTTTCTGACCCAATTTGTTTATTTCTTTCATGAAAATGTTTTTCTCGTTTTATAATGATTAATTAAATTTAGCACCTGATGAAGCCGTTCACTCGGCGAAACGTTGTGCCAAACTCTGTCACAAAAGTCTAGATCGTGTTTTTTTCAATCATCATTCTACTAATACCGATCACCAGAAGAAGTCGCTTGACTTAGTACAGGTAGTCTGCAACACAATGTACAGGGAGTTTTTGAATTTTTTGGTTATTTATTCTAGGACTTTACAAAGCCCTGAAGATGCCCTGTTTCAAGGGGAGCTCTGTGCTAACGACCCCCTTATTTCGGCAAATTTACTTTGGCTAAACGAACCAATTTCACTGTTCAAAAAGAAAACTTCAAAGCAACTCCTCAACTGTCGTCATAAACGATTTTCCGGTTAGTTAACTAGATACACAAGAACACGAACGTGCATTAGTTTGCGATGTTTTACAGGAAAGTTCAGTGAGCAATTTGCAGCTCGTGTGCCTCATGCTTCGTTAAGTTTAATCGGCGAAAAAAGTGGGCAACAACTGAAACCGCTAATTAAAACAAGTTTAAGTTTAACGAAGCAAGACAAAGATGGCCGTCCCAGACCTAAAGTTTGCTTAATTTTGAAGATGAAATCAGTTAATCAGGCGAAAATTAAGGAGAGTTAATAACTGCAGAAGTAATAAGTCAATTTCTCTTCCCCCCTACGATTGATAATGATAATAAAGGGTCGGAAAAAAAGGGAAAATACCCCAACCCCACGCCTGGATACATTTACGCAACGTTCACAATGGGTTTAGGGCACAGAGCCAGCTATCGATTTCTGTTTCCGATATTGGCCCCTCCCCTGCCCATTGTTATCGAACCATGGAGAATTTGCAGACTCCCACATCTGATAGTCTCCTATGGAACAAAGGACAGAAAAAACACAAAACTCCATTCAATCTTCCCCTGGTTTTATCCCTAACTCAAATATTCCCCGCATGATATTACTGGGAAAAAATGCTATTCCATCGCCAGGGTGCAATAAAGGGAGATGAAAATGATAAAGGTGTCTTGTTGCAATAATTGCATTTAGCTATCCAGGCTCATTTTATTGTTTCCTGGATTCCGCTTCATTTTTGAAGCTCCCAATAGCATTTCATTTCAGCATTAGGCCTAACTTAACATACAGATTTTACATTTCCAGATTATGAATAAGGTTCAAAATCCCATTTTATCCACCCCTTCGTTATAGATTCCTAACTTAAAATCTCGTACCTTCGAAATCCCTTAACTATTCTTCAAAGAAGTCCCAATTACAAGTTCTCTAGTTCGATACACCCATACCTCGCTACAGTATAACGAATCATGTTAATTCAACAGGATCAGTTATAATTTCAAGAAAAATAATTATATCAATACAATCGTACCACTGTATTTCCATTACATATTTTAAAAATACATGTGCATTAACTTAAACAGTGTACATGTAACAAACAAACAAATTACAATCTTGAAGAATAGTTATAATCAGAGTCTGAAGATTAGCATGACATAAGACATACTGTATATCAGCAGTCGTGAATGATTCTGGTTTAAAAAATTGATCAAAAGTGTGTTGCTTTGTCATGTTTTTGCTTAATTTTGAAGGTCTTTGTAGCATTTTTAACACTGCGTTCTTCATCAGGATCAACTTGAAGAACGCAGCGAAAAGCCTTATAAAGAGGTTCTCTTATTTTATATTTCGTTTTTCAGATATTTGTTGTTCTTCTGAACTAAACTTAATTTCATGCTTTTTTTCCCCCACTCAATACTGCTTTTCCGATATTTTTCAATTTCATTTAGTCATACGAAGCAGTCAGAATTCAGTTTCATTTTCTCACCTCGAATATTCTAAACAGTTACCACGCAATTTTTTCCATTTTATTATTCCAAACTTTCGAGTGTTTGATGTCACTTTTCGGGTTAATTTCAAATCTTTGTATTTCGCTATTATTTTACAGAACTTTCAACCGATTTTTATTTCCTCGATTTCGCTATCAAAACCACACGTGTCAGCTTGCTTAGAAACTTCAGTTTGCTTTGAAACTTAGCTTTTAGTTCCCTAGAATATGATTCAGTTTCAAAATCCCATTTTGCCAACCACATCTTTATGGATTTCTAACTTAATATTTGGAAAAATTCGAGATTCCAGCTATTTTTGAAGCAGTCCCAATTACTCTTATTCGATATTTCGTTTTTCAGATATTTGTTGTTATTCTGAAGAAAACTTAATTTTTCGGTTTTTCCCACTCAATACTGCTTTTCCAATATTTTTCAATTTCAATGTTAGTCTTACATAGCAGTCAGAATTCCGTTTCATTTTCTCAGAGTGCAAAATGATGATTTTTTTTGAAGACGCATGTACACTGTATTTCCGACTCTTCTTAGCAGCTATAGCACGCAATTTTCTCCATTTTAATATTTCAATCGTTTATGTGTTTGACGTTCGTGATCACGATTTTACTGTCTGGTTTTTCATGTTATTTAAAATGTTTGTATTCCGTTATTATTTCACACATTTCAACTTTCAACTGATTTCGATTTCCTCGATTTCTCTAAAAAAATATCCACGCGTGACAGCTTGTTTAGAAACTTACCTGTGATATTATCGCACAATATTCTGGATGTGATGATTCGTCCGTAGGGTGAGAATAGGTTCTCCAGATCCTGTTGGGTCATGGATTTTGGTAATCCGCTAACGTAGAGATTGGCACCTTTTATTGCTTCACTGCTAGGCCTGGCATAAGACACCTGGTGAAGAAAAACGACGATTAACATTCATCCAATGAAACCAGCTAATCTTAGTTAACTAAATTTAATAAAATTTGACTGACACTGCGTCAGTTTTAACCAATTAGGCATGGAATTAATTACTTTAAGGAACTGTATCCTATAAGCGCATAGGGGCGTAGAATTATGCGTTAAGACCAGGGCATTCCACGATTTTTCTTAAAGTTTGAGCATTACAGCACTGCAAATTTGTAACTACCACATGATACTTTACGTTCGTGATAATTTCCATAATCTCATTTAATCCAAATAACAAATACATCTACACAGTTTTAACATTAAAAGTTAACACTACAGAGCTGTCAAGGTGCTGCCAGGTTAAAATGCATTAGGAAATGTGATAACTTGTTGAAAAACATTTCAAAATTTCCCTTACTTGAACAATTTTTCAAAATTTCCCTGACTTTCCCAGCCATTTACTCAATTTATCCCCGACTCTTCCAGGTTGCCCAGATTCTGTGGGAACCCTGAGATTATAATTAAAAGGTGGGAAATCCACTGACTAAGATATTTCAAAATCCCCCTGATTTTCCCAGGTTTTCCTGTCAGTTTTGCATCCCCGACTTTCCCAGGTCCTGTGCCAGATTCCCAGCATCCTCTTGGAAACAATGCAAAAAATACGAAAATGCGAATTAACTCTTATGCCGACTTTCCATCAACAGCCCACAATACCCACAACATTCCATCCATTTGTTCCCTGCTCTGTGCACGATTTCCCATAGCGTTTATAACGTTACAAATTTCCGATAACCATCCACGCCTAATTTTTTTTATCAAGGGGGGTTTATGGCAGTGCCATCGATTTTTCGTCCAAAAAAAAATCGCTCCATCTCAAATATTTCCATTCTGATCACCCTAATTTAACAGGGCGTGTCTGCTTCAAAGATAACCTTTCCCAATACCTGTGCACGTACTACGCTTTTCACATTATTTTATGCGTGCTTAATATAATAATGAAAATATCGAAAGACGGATTTATAGATGCGTGATTTAAAACTTGATCAATATTAGAATGTCGAGGGCGAAGGCAAACATCCGTTAAACCGAAATGCCAGCGTGCAAACCTTCGTCTTATTATCTTAAAAACCATGTAATGAAAATTGCGAGCTGAAGTTAATTTCGTTATTCTCGTAATAAAAACGAGCGATGAAAAGCAGCCCAAATACGAAATCTTAGAAATTGGTATCCAGTATTTCATATTAACACGCTGCGATAGCGAAAGCCATAAAAATTCTCCAAAAAAACTGATGCTAATTTTACAATAACAAGATGGTTTGGTTCATTTATAAGGATTTTTATTATAATATGCTTTCGTGGAGATTTATTAAAGAATTCCAATAAATGCTGGATAAATTGGCCCTCGATTTCACTCGTAATTACGTGCAATTTCACTAATTCAATTCTTCAATTACCCCGCATGATCCTTTTCCAAAAAAATACTGCTGAGTAGACACAGCAGTATTTCTTGTATACAACATCTCAATCTGGCACCAAAACCCAAATACTGGCAGGATTCAGAGCAAAGATGGCGCCCAAGGACACTCACCCAACAGATGGTCCATGGAGGCAGTTGCTGGCATTTTAATTTGGTTGTCAGTAGGCTTATGGTGTGGTAATGTATCTTTAAGGTCCCCACATATTTTCGGAACATCACTAATCATGCCGCTGTTGATCGTTGATCGATGGTGGCGCCCTTCCGAGTGAGTGTGAAGAACAAATAAACACAGCTGAACTTCTGAGCTTTTGTTTTTGGGAAATTGCAGTTGACAACAACAGTTTACGTTGTTGGGTTATTTTTGGACCAGGAAGCGAGAATACGCTACTATCGGCTTTTCAAGCATCAGAATTCATATTTTTCAGCCAACATCAACAACATACTTTTAAGTTAAGTCTATTGTTCCTGAGGGAAAAACGCCCCCATGAGACCATGCCCTCATGAGGTCTTTTATGGGGTCCAGAACAGCTAAAGCGTGACCCATACATCACGTCATGTGACTTCATTGGAGGAGATACGCTGCCGTGACATCCATTTGAAGGTCACTGAGCTTCCCCACGTGCTTGAAGTTGTCCAAACTGGACAGGCCCTTTGGAACGAGGTCCCAATGTAGACCCCAGGAAGTCCATCAAGTCCCAATGGTGACCCCATGAAGTCCATCAAGTCCCAATGTAGACCCCAGGAAATCCATCAAGTCCCAATGCAGACCCCAGGAATTCCTTCAAGTCCCTACGTAGACCCCAGGAGGTCCCCATTCAGTCCCTTGAAGTGACAATCCCATTATAAACATTGATGTCTGTGAAGTTAGGCTGAAATTCCATGAAATCTAAGAAGCCAGGCTGAAATTCTATGAAGTCTTTGTAGTATGTGAAGTCGAACTGAAGTTCCTTGGAGTCCCACTGTAGTCATCGAAGTCTGAAGTCAGGCTTAAGGACTTTGAACTTCCACTGTAGTCATTGAGCTCTGTGAAGTCAGACTGGAAATTCCACTGAAGTCGGTGTTCGAGTGACTGCGAACTTTACCCCAGACTTCAACAGGGTTGCAATCAAATTCTTAATCCTATTTCCCTGACAACGTTTCGATCATTTCCCTGAGACTTCACATATTTTTTTTTAAATATAAGAAAAATCATGGATTTTATACCAAGTTGTTACAAAAGATGATAACTATTCAATTGGCTCATGCAAACCTTTTCACTTCCGCTGACATTCCTTGACAATTTCAGGAATGTCCTGCCACTTTTTCATTTCCCTGACATTCCCTGACTTTCGAGAAAATTGAATGACTTCCGTGGGACTTCGACCAACATGAACACCTCTACACACGACTTCAAAGGTTGCCACCCCGCCCAGGCTTCTTTCCCCAGGAGTCTCGGTTCTTCTGAATCTCAAGAACTTCATCTTCAGAGATGTTACTTGGTCAAATTACAAAATCTGGTCTATAAGGTCATACAAACTTTCGTTCAAAAACTACATTCATGTGCACTAACCTTTAACCTTAAACCCGGACCCCCAGTAACGGCCAACTTAAGGTGTTCCAACAGAATCTGGCTCTGTTGGAACTGGGGTCCGGCCCCAACCTGACTATTTTACCTAGGCAACCTCTTTAACCTATCAAAAAAAACATAAAATAAAATAAATAAATAAATAGCCATAAGGGCTGAGTCCCTTCGAGCTTTCTATTCTTCTTCAGCCTTTTCAAGCAGCGCCATGGCTCATGAAACGCTTTTTGCCCAGTTCACTTTGGGATTGTTTTTATCGTCAAAGCCGAAATAGCGAAGTGAAAGTGACGAGCAAAACAGGGAAGACAATAAAAAGCGGTCGTTTTGCTCTCCTAACTTTATTTAGATAAAACAAATCGCTTGCCGGAAACTCAATCTGGGCGCAATAGAACAATATACAACAGCCGTTTTGCCGCCATGTGGCATGTCTTGCAAACAAAACCCTTCTGAGGAATTTATGGGGCGCCTTTAAAAATATCCTTCTCATTCGGAAAACATTTAGTTTTGCTATAAACTGTTATCACGAGCACATCCCACGAACATCCCACGTTGATTAAGCACCAAAAGTCAAAAACATTACTTGGCAAAAATCGAGTTGTCCAAAATCCTGCGGTGGTCCAATCATGACCAGTGTTCCTCCAGGTTACCCAGGTTAAATATTTCATTTTCCCCTGGTCTTTCATGGTTCATACCAAAATTTGCAATTCAATTTGCCTGACTTTCCCTGACCAAATACGATTAATTTCCCAGACTTTCCCTGACCAAATCTGATTAATCAAAAGAAAATGTCACATGTAATTAAAATTAAATTTATCTGTAACACTACAATTAACGATACTTTATGTTTGTCTGTCAGGATGACTAGCCAAATCTTCAATTTAATTTCCCTGACTTTTCCAAGTTTTCCAGATTTGAACCAAGCAAATATACTATCTGGCGCAAATTTTAGAAATTATAAGATCTAATCACGAAATGATGGAATTGGCTCACAATTTTGTAAGAAGAAGTAATATTAATAATTAAGAGACTGCCGTAGGCGAAATTTTTGAACAATTGCAAGAAATATTACATTTTTAGTGCATTAATATTAGTAACGATGCGAACAGTAGTTGTTGAAACTACTAGATCTCAAACACTGCAATTTTGAGGACTTCTTTGAAATATTGAAAATCCTCATTAATGACGGAAACGGGGTAGACGAATTTTTTTAAACAAAATAATGCAATTTAGGACAATTTTGCGTAATAAAAATTACTGATAATGATTCGAAATGATAATGAAAACGCCGTAGGCGAAATTTTTAGAAAAAGGTAGAACACAAATACAGCTTTTTCTAATGCTTTTCATGAAATACTTATACCAACTTATACCAGCCACAACACATTTTCAGACATTATGGATTTCTCTGACTTAATTGTCAAAATGCCAACATTTCCCTGACCACATTTCATTTCCCCGGCTTTCCCACACTTATGAACCTGGCCTTTAGAGCTTTCCCATCGACCAATATACCATACAATGAACCTGTCCTTCAGTATAAATAATGTTCTTTACCAATATGGCCATTAACTAGGACAATAATTGAGGCATGAAAATCGAAAAGCAGGTAAGTCACAAAAACTAAATTTTTACAGGAAAAATAGTTTCTAGGCCTGACACAAAAGCCATCTTTTGACAGCTGCAGAAGCTAAACGATTCTTTCAAGTGACTTGCTTGCTATTCCATGCCATATTAGCATTGGTTCTTAATATTTTATCCAGGAATATACCAATTCTCGATTTTTTGTGATTAACATGTTCTTCCATGTCAATGCCTCAATTATTTAATTTTCATTAGGAATACTGAGATGCTCGGAAGAAAAATTTCAATTTGGCAAATTGCGATATTGTCTTAATGAAGCCAAATAGTAGGAACCAATCTGCCATATTGGGGTTTTCTATTCACTGTGCAACGGGAAACTAAAAGCCACTGTACACCCCATAATCGATTTATTAAATACCTTCTGGATTGAACACACAAATCCCCTGACTTTCCCAGGTTCTCCTAAATTCCCAGGTTCTGAGTGAACCTTGAAACTTGGCAAAAATCAACTAGTCCCAAATCGTGGGGACATCCATTCATGGCCATGACTGAAGTTTTGACATGTGAAGGGGCCTCAGCGCTATCGATTTGGGCATGTCACAATGGTGGCAGTGCCAAAACCAGTAATGTTAATTTTATGGCTAGTTTGCATTGCATGCGAGGATTTTGCAAAACGCGAAAAATGATCCCAGGTTCCATCCTTAAAATCAGTAATTATTCTTGGTTAAGCCCCAGCGTTCAACATGTACAGTAAGTGGGTCAGGGTGACGTTAAAACTCATTAACTTTAAAACGCCAACTTTCGCCAAAAATCGATCCTGCATGCACGAATTCACTGTAATTGCACTGCTGGAAGGCTTATGCACACTACGAAATTTTGCCAGAATTATCATAAAGACAATTTCGCTAGAAAATGATAACAGCATCACCTTCCACGGTGCTGAATCTGCCCTTAACTGTATTATTATTCATCTTAAATTGTCTCGGACGTCGTTAAATATCTGATAAGGCATACGCAGCAGGTAATGGCAAGATAAGGACGAAATTAATGGGTAGTTTAAGCCAACCTGCATCAGTTACCAGACCCAAATAAACCTAATCTTATCTCAGTGTCCCATTAAAACACTCAAAATAATTAATATCACACTTTGAATGCAGCAATTGTATATAATCCTCCACAAAAAGATTAAAACAGAGTTGAATGGCAAACAATGAAAAGCGTCACAGCTCAAACTAATCATTATAGTTTGGTGCAACAAATCATAACTGGTGTTAGTTACTCATTTTCGTACTTAAACAATCCAATATGACGGTATACGAACTGTTTGTAATTCCAGGTCTACAGAAATTTCGTTTTCAGTAAATTAGTTATTTTTGAAGAATATGCTAAAGGTTAGACCCTGCTCCAAATGTGGACAAACTATTTAATTTCAACCTACTTGTCCAGTGAACAATAATGACACCTATCCCAATTTATCTTATGTTTTTTTGCTACTTTGTTTTGGTTAACCTAACCAAACAATGCAATGTTTAATTGAGCTGCCCCTAGCCGCCAGGCAATCACTACCAGCCTACGAGCCGTTAGGAGAAGCCCACTTTCCATAGTGTCTAAGGCAGAACAGGGTCTAATCTGCAGCACAGAAAAAGCAAATTTGCATGTAGGAGTAATTTAATTCTCAAGTTGATTTTACTGACATCGTCCCAGTCCTGTCATTCATTTTGACCAGTTTCGAAAACAGGATTGAGAGGATAGGCTTTGACAAACAGCCGTCGTTGACCCGCATCCAGTGGTCAAGTAGCGCCACTGACCCAGGCTCAAATTGCGTTAAACCAAAGATTACCTTGATAGTTTTATTTTGCAGTCGCAGACCGTTCAGTGTATTTATCGCCTTTTCCGCATCCTCAGGACGCACGTAATTTACAAAACCATAGCCCAGGCTCTGACCTACAAGAGTCAAAAGAAACAAAATAAACAACTAAAAATTAACAAAATCGACGCATGCAAAACAGGATTCGTGCGAGTCCGTTGACCAGCGTGCAAGATCAACACACAAAAATAAACTCCAATTGGTTCATTGGCCGCAGAATCGAATATGGGGGAGAAAGGTCATAAAACAAGCAGCCAATCAAAATGCACGCCACCATAAAACGAAAATGAACGCATTTAAGACCAACGGAAACGGGAAGGGCCCTCGAGACGAGGGGTCAGCAAAAGTCGATACTTTAGGGCTACTCGAGATTAGTCATGGTAACAAAAGCCCTAGTCTTGGACAGCTCCAAAGAGGGTCACGTACGCAGAAAACTCAAAATCGTTAATTCATTTAATCAATGGGCCACGTGATGACGTCACACGGGTCAATGAGGTATTCCCTAACGATATCTGATATTTATTAACGACTTTTGATCTAAAAGTCCAAAAAAACCACCAAAGTCGGCCTAAAAGCTGTAGTATGATACCCCAGGACGGCTGGGAAGCTAGCAGTGATTGCCTCCCTACGAAAATCAAGGGTCAGCAATGCCAGGCATGTGGCCAGTTTGTATACATTTTCGCACATCCGAGTATCTGATTTTTTCAGTATTCAATCAATATATCTGCAGAAATATCGCATTTTCATCAGCCATAATACATTTTAAGGCATTCTTCGAAATATTAATTACCAAGAGAACGCCGTAAGAAAATTGGTTCAAAAAAACTGATAAAAATAATCAATCCTCAGTTTCACGGTGAATTTTTAGTGAAATTCATTTCCAATGAATTTGTCAAGTTGTTATTTCTCCCAAATTTTTCATTTCATCACATTTTTCACACAAGCCATACACGTAAACTTTCACACTACTGCCACGATTTCATCGCACTCTGTAGCTTTTATTCCCACCAACCCCCATTTAAAATTCTTGCATGTTTGCCAAGCGGAAAGCATATTTGGCTTGGGGCTAAAAACAAATAGGTAAGCCTATTAGCAAGTCGCCTTGGACGCCGTGGAAATTTGCGTTAAAAACGTTAGCGGAAAAGCTTTTAACATATTTATTTGGCAAAATAGGAATATGAATGATTTGCAGCTAAGAGGGCAACGTGGAGGCAAAAAAGATGATGGGAAGCCATTAAGGAATCCGAGCACATTAGCTTCCCATTTATATTTCATGTAGTCAGGCCTAGGATCAGAAGAAACTTAAATGCTGCCCCCTGGACACAGCACGATAACTGCACCGAACATTTCATATTCAAATTGGGTTTAGGGCAGAAAATATTACGATAATGTTTTTAATGGTGTTTGCTAAGAGGTAGGAAGCAAATGTGCAATGGAAAGAGTAAAGCTCCCAAATACACGGGTTTGACAAATTGCTTTTTTTTAATACTGTGAATTTTTTTCATTTTTTATTTTACGATGCAACTAGCTGTCGAAGATTTCCCAGAAGCCAAACTAGTTAATGTAAGATCATATGCTTAAGCCTAAATCAAGCTTTTCAGCAGACACTGGTAGTACTAGTGCCGCTTATGGGTTTTAATACATGTACGTCGATAAAACCACTAACAAGCAATCGTTATAGTCGAACAGATAATTGTGCTTACACACATTTAATTCCACTACACGATATTATCGAGCTTAACCTTTTTTACAAACGTTTGGTTCCTCATCCAAAATATAGCAAATATGGAGTACAACAACCCCTCGCAGCACCTGCGTTTTTCAGGTTGAATGTGAAAACTCCTGCGATTTCCAGGTTAGAATTCACCATGGACTTTCCCTGACAACCCTGACTTTCCTGGTTCCTGGCATGTGTCCAGTTGGTATACAATTTTTCACATAAAAGAATCTGATGTTTTCACGTGAAAACAACTGATTTTTTCACATTTTTTACGCAATATTTTTGAAAAAGCATCTATTTCAAGAGCTATAACAATGCATCTCAAACTACAGGACGCGACCCATAAAAACTAGTACATAAATAGTGGAGTTCAGCTTGCTTCCCCTAAAAATTGTACGGTGTAAAATTGAATATCAATGTTTAACAGAACGCCATAGGGGATGTTTTTTTTATTAATTCGATTAACAATGGATCAAGTGTATTTTCACGGAAATGATTTTATGTCAAATGCATTATTTTTAAAATTCTTATAAATATTAGTCATCAACAGTACGCTGCAGACAATTTTTTTTTAAAAAAAACTGAAAATAATCCAAATTTGAGGGACCTAAAAGGAGGGGAACTCCTCAGTTTAGAAGCTGTATTTCTTATGAAATTTATTTCCAATGAATTTTTCACAGAAACTGTCATTTTTATTCAATTTTTCACACAAGGGTATACATTTTCCCATTTTTCACACTGGCCACATGCCTGTGGTTCATACAAACCATGTTTTACCAACTTTACTTTCATCCTTATTCTCCTCAATTCTCCAGATGATGATAGTAAAGTTAGTGTCCATATGAATCTTAACTTGAGGACAGCATTTTGATAACCAAATCATTTGCACATTTCTGCGAAACTGCTTCAAATTTCTTATCTGCCCAACTCCTCTGTAAACATCATTGACTAGTTCAACTGCTTCACTGGCAGATAAGGGATGGACAATTTGGGAGAAAGATGAAAACATTCGCAAAGGTTTGCATTTACTATCACAAGATGAGTCCATAAACATCAGCCATTTCAAACCAGTAAGCCTAAATCAGAGGACTGAAGTCTGATGTGGACACACTGGTTTTCCTTTTTTCCTAACCACACAATGCGCGTGTGTCCCACGTAAACAGGCCCGACAAGGATTCCCTCTCTGTCGTCATGGCTACGGGAAGACAGACAAGAGGCTGACAGGAAGTAGTACGAGAGGACAGGGTGACACCCTTGACTAACAAAAAAAAACGGGGGTGGAAAAAAACCATCCCAGACGCCTTCAGTCTGCGAACAAAGAAAAACCAAATCCCAACCGAGAGCGGTGGCATCGACTATGGCGCTTCGGCTTTAACATTTCCTGCGGTTTCCACATTATAGGATTAAGATTAACGCTCGGCTTATTTATCAATCACTTTCCCTGAGGACTCGGCGTATACGTGGCCGAGAAAGTGTTAACGGATATGCCCGTGGAAATAACCTGCCATCAAAACCCGATAACAGCCTCGGGCGCCATCTTGGCGAAGCGGAGAAACCAATCAAAAAGGACTGAAGCTGCGAACAACCGCTAGGTCACAGCAATGTGCAAGTTTTTTTGAATGTCACCGAATATTCCTAGTGCAACTTTAGGCACATTTCATAACAAGCAAGTCATGGTAACTGTAGTTAAGACTAGCTAGAGACGTTAACAAGTTTTGACCAATGGTTTCCGACAAGCATCTTTGACTCCTTTCATAGAAATAAGTCTTCACTCAAATATTGTAACTCAAGTCAAGTTGTTTCACATGCAAGAAAACATGTGTGACCAGATAAACAGAACAGCTTCATTTCAGTTTTTGGCAACAATCAAAATTGATAACAGCTGGAAAACTCCAAGATGGCGGCTAGCGAGGCTCACATTAATCTGGGAAAAATCCAACCATCGAATGTTAGCTCCTGACTTAACTTTTCAGTCAGAGTTTAATAGTGTGTGTAGCAGCCTAGTTGCACACCAGTTATTTATCCAACTCGATTCATACTCGACAATATATCAAAATTTTACAGAGTTCGACAAAATCATTTCCCGACCAACCCAAGTAAATTTCCCCGACTTCTCCTTGAATTAACTTGAGTAGTCAAGTCCCATAAAATCAGGAGTTCAGAAGATCGACTGCTTAGAAGTCATGTCAGACGCCATCTTGAAGTTTTCAGTAGTGTGAACGGAGGTTAAGAAATTCATCATATTCAGTTGTCTGAATCCACTTTCATGAAGCGATTTTCAATTTTCAGCAAATGTCGTCAAACATCCGTTTACAAATCGACCATTAATTTTCGGTTGTTTTCAGAACTTGGGCTTATTAACTCCATGCAAGCCCAAATCCCCAAAGACACGATCAGTATCACGATCAGTAATGTAGTTCAATTACTAAAGCTGAGTTCTCAGCAGTCTACTTTTATCGATCAACTTTCTATTGAAAGTTAGTTGAAACGTGAGAACAGGCTTTCAACAGACACGAATCAGAGTTTGTTGAAGCGAACAACGTTGACCACTAGAACAAAAATTGAACAATGCTCGATCAATATTTGTCGATCAATAATTGTTGATCGACGAAAGTTGACTCGTGAGAATGCGGCTTATATGCGAATTTCGGGAAAAAAAATACAGCAGTGATAATTTTGCTCGGCGCCATCTTCAACTGCAAGTTGCATACGTGTTTGTTGAAAAGTCTGAACAGAGATTGAACATTGTTCGATCAATATTTGTTGCTCGACAAACGTTGATTCGTGAAAACGTGGCTTTAGAAAGTGCTACAGGCAACAAATCGCTATCCTAAGCGAAAACCCCTACAGTTAGACGCTCGACGTTAACGGGCCGTTATCTCTAACCGTCGATTAACCCTTCATTTCTCACCGCACGGTAATTAAAACTGCAGCTTCCTCCCAGCGCAATTAATCACCACCCTCCCGCCTTCCCGTCATGCCCCGCGCGCTGCTAATGCGATTTCCCAGCAGGCTTTGGTGCACCAATGTCGAGATTAGCACAGGCGTCAGCCCCGAATTTACGGCCTTATTTCGCAGATCCCCTTAATCCGCTCTTTGTCCTAAACCCCGTTTAATGAAAGCCATCCCTGTCGAATCGAAATTAAGACGAAGGGCCTCAGATGGCCAACGAGGAATCGACCCTGGCTCCCCCCGTGGCAATTACCCAGAAACCCCCAACGCCAAATTCCACGAATGGCTGGCGTCCATGGGCCAGGGACAAAGTCGTTAAGGGGGGTGGCGAGGGCAGAGGGGCAAGAGAGA
The DNA here is from genome assembly GCA_034687865.1 of Kryphioiulus occultus. Lineage (NCBI taxonomy): Eukaryota > Metazoa > Arthropoda > Diplopoda > Julida > Julidae > Kryphioiulus > Kryphioiulus occultus. Next base: position 240 of record JAQGAF010000831.1, on the reverse strand, counting down.
GATGCAAACGAGCGTCAAATAATAAATGTGACATGGAACAACAAAGGGGGCGCTGGGGGACGAGTGGGAGGAGCCCATTACATTTAACCCAGGCTCGCTTTTTAATAAATGAAATTGCCAGCTAGAGCTAGGGGTGCCTGGGGGAGAGGGTAACAGCGCCATTGAGGACTGATCCACCACACTCGTGCCAAATGTCTCGTGACATAATCGTGGGTGTAGAATAATAGTTGGGAATTAAAT